>VWZW01002784.1:211-14279 GCA_013397115.1 Edolisoma coerulescens
GGAGGGCGTCGCCTACCGCGCCCGCCCCCTCGGTACCTGCCGGGCCGGGCGGTGCTGGGCGGAGGCGGCCAGCGGGGGCGAGGGGAGGAGGATGATCGAAGCACGAAGAAAGACAAGAAGACGACGAAAAGGAGGAACGGTCGCCGCCGTAGGGATGCGGCCGCTGTCCCGGAGCCGTGGGGACCGCCGGGGCGCCGTGAGGGGCAGTGCCTCCCGGTGCTGCGGGCCGAGGTCGTGGGGAGCCCGGGTCTGTGGGGGAGTCGTCCGGAGCGTGAAGGGGCCCCGACAGCATCGCCTGAGCGCGGGGTATCCGGGCAGCCCTCGGGGATGCGGGAACCGGCGTGTGCTGGAAGCCCTTCAGCTGTCAGTGGAACCCGATGCAATTTGTAACCCAAAAGTCTTTTCTCGTTTTGTGGCACAAAGGAAGCTTGTTGGCCGCGCGGATTGCCCAGCCGGGCTGTCACTGTGCGCAGCCAGCGGGGAGGCCGGGCAGGGGTGTCACCCACCCCCGGCCAAACACTGCCTGCCACAGTCTGAGGTGAAACATCTCAAAATAGTAGATATTTCAGGCTCTCCAGGGGCCAGCTCTTGAGGAGAAATCACATATACAATCAACAGCCTTTGTCAGCCTGATTTCTCTTCCCCCTGCTTCTCTCCATGTGACAGCAACTAGCTGCGATGAAGGTTGAAGACCTTCCAAAACCCAAACACGCAAAGCACTGCTGCTTAGATCCAGCTTTCAGCTGCACAAAAGAAGTGTTCACGTTTCTCACGTGCAAAGGTGAAAAACAGATATCAAAGCGAGCACCTTGCTAGTTTTCTGTGGTTTTAGGTGGAGAATGTGTTGGCGTCTCATCCTCTGAAAAATTAATTGTCCATGTGGAAGGTGCTAAAGCAATCCCCCCCATTGTAATTTACTACTGTAGAGGAGAACTACAATGAAGAAGAAGTACAAAAGGAAACGAACTACGGAAGACTGGAGGAAAACCTGGGAACACAAGTCTTTATACGATGCTGTACTGACTTCGTATCTTCCAAAAGATCAGGCGGGAACAGATGGCAGCCCCTTCTGCTCTACTTGCAGGCCCTTTTGCCTGTACTTAAGAGCTTGTAACTGTGTCCAAAAGTGTAAGGAAGGGAGAATATGGAAGAAAATCCTGATTTTACACCATAAAAGTAGTTTAAAATGCGTGCATACACAGGACTCTTCAATCTGCAGGTCTCTCAGAAGTTACTTGAGTTTTACTGTAAAGGAAAACCAGTAGGAACAAAGTGCTTCCAAAGTACTTCTCAGCAATCCTAGGTTCTTCAGTTTTGCACACTTTCTGTAAAGTACACATTTTCTGTGTAAGTATGTGTGTATTTTAGTGAAATGGGAAGTATTTTGGGTGTAGAATTTCGGCAGAATTTCTTTCATTGCAAATGTACGTAAAAAGATAAAACACTTGGAAGCACTTTGCAAGAAGATATTTTGTGGGATTTTTTGTGAGGTTTTTTGTGGGTTTTTGGTTTTTTGAGGTAGGCTTGTTTGTTTGTTTGGGGGTTTTTATTTCATAAACCAAACAATTATTGTATAGCCGAAGCCATTTGAGGAAATTTACATGCCTCCCTTGCTGGTGGTGTAAATAACCAAAAATATAGTATACCTTCAATGGGTGTATGCTGGTACTGTCCTCATCTTCTAATCACTTGTATTCCTTGATTATTTTTTCTCTCTAAAAGCTTTAGATGTTTGTTCCTGTGTAGATCTTGCCACCCTGCCTGGGTGTTACAGGTGATGCAGTTTGCTTCATACTTTTCTTTTCAGACCAGCTGGCTGGTAGCTATTCTTAAGGGCCTTTTAACCTTCAGGCTGTATTGTTAGGATTTTGTTTGCTTTTTTAATAAGGATAGGCAGGAAAGGGAAGAAAAGAGGTCGATTTTCAGCCCCTGTGTTTCATTAATTATGCAAAAGCTGTTTCTGTTTTTATGTCTTATGGCTAAGCAGCGAGTCCTGAAGGGAAGGGGAAATACCAATATCTGTCGATACATCCAAGGGATCCACTGAAAAATAGATTTTTGTCTTTGATATTTATGTTTGCAGTAATTTCAGCAAAAACTTGCTATTTCTGCATAAAACACCCAGTTTGAAGCAAAGTTCTCTCAAGGAAACCCACCAAGTAGAGTTACCTGTCTGTATTTTGAAGAAATTGGAGTGCTCTTGCTGACTTAGGGCAATTGCTGTTTATTGGAGGCTGTCCTCTGAATTTCTCACTGAACTCCTTAGGGTTCAAATTGTGTTACCCATTGCTGATGCCTATGAGCTTCTTGGGAAGCTGCTCTGCTTTCATATTTTTCCATTTCAGGATGCCATAGCACCAAGGTACTGAAATACATTGGAAATTGCATAATGTGTATCAATATAAGCAAGTGTCATGATTTTAAAGATCTGTATTATAAATATCTATTTAATAAATAGATTTTATTATCCTTGTCAGAGTTACCTTTGACAGAAAATTGAATTTTGTCTTTAAATGTGAACCTCTACAGTAATAGTTCATACTTTGAGTTTCACAGTTTAAATATTCACGCAGTTTCAGAAGTAACATTCTACAATTGAAAATGGAGTAAGAATGTGAGGAAAACTTTCTATCTAAAGTTCATTTTTCTAGTGCTATGAATTGTACCTTAAAGAGTTTATTAATGACTGAATTATATAAATGAAAAAAAAAAAGTAATACAAGGATTTATTTTTTTTTTTAGTAGCATCACTGCATTTCCGAAATCTTGATCTTGTCACAGTCCTGATTTTAGGTCATGGTTTAATTTTCTTGTTTTCCATAAAATGAAGAGACAGTTGATTACACCAACGAACAAGCAAGGGTAGCAGAGAATATGCCTTTCCATAGGAAAAAAAAATTCCTACCATCTCTTCCATCTCACGTTATTCGCAGTGACAAGTGGAACGGTCTGGGACAAGTGCAAACCTCGCTCTAGCAACCACAAGAGCATGGCTGGGGGAGATCAGGAGTGCTAAAGCTCATTACTGTGACCCCACAGGAGGGGTATGTCAACAGGGCAGCCTGGGAATGAACAAAAGGGAAGAAAACCGCCTTTCCCTCAATACCTTTTTTGGTTGGGCCTGTAGAAAACACCAGTCTGCTCACTGCAAAACCGCTTGTGGTAACTGAAAATGAGGAACTGTCTTTGTGGTTGGAAGTGGGTTTGCAGCTGTGAAGACACAAGTTCCCTTTTTTGAGTAAATCATGTTTTTCTCAACAGAGACCCCGATGAAGAGGATTGGGTTTGCACTGTTACTGAATTGACGTCAGATAACATATTAGTTATTTTACTGATAATAGCCTCATTCACTTCTACTCTCTGGGTTCTGAGCCTTTTAAAGTCTAGGAATTGCAGCCCTGAGAGGTACCCCCTCTGGAGATAACTGAATCATCTAGGGTTCGTTTCAGGTTCAGTCACTGCATTTCCTTTCTCAGAGATTTTGCATTATCTGTTTTAGGTGAGGAATAGTCTGGAAGAAAGAGGATCAAGCCTATGGTGTTTTATTTTCTCTATATTGAATTTGTATGCTGTAGGTTTCAATAACGGAAGGACACGAATTAGCAACAAAAGTTGCCAAAGATGACAGTTAAGTTTTATTTTAATTGGTCAGTAAAGCCTCTGCTGTTTCTATGTGGGTGTAGGAAGAAGCCTCCCCCTTGGTGGGCAGGCCGTGCAGCAGAGTGTCCTTGCCGCAAGAGTGAGCAGACTGCAGCCTGAGAACCAGTGCTGTGGGACAATAAGTTCTTTCATTTCTTGCACGAATCCTGTCTTAGGTGCCAGCTAGAACTTTTCTCTTCCTGTCGTGCCCATTGTATATGTCTTTTTGTTTGCTGTATCTTTTCTAGCCCTCATTTTTGACATCAGACTGCTTACTTGAAGAAAAGTAATTTGTGTCCTAGTTTACTCAACAAAGGATAAGGTTGACTTTGCTTGGGATACAGAATTGTGCTTTCGAGTTATGGGGAGATCTAGCTCTTTTCAAGAGCTCCTCAGCAATTCCTTTGTGGCCTGAAGCATCAGAGTGTATTGCTCTCCTTTTCAAGACTGTGAGGAAGATGGACATACTGGAATTTGAGGCATCCTCTCTCTCCTCTTACTTATTGATCATTGCCTGCAGCAACGGTGCAACAGTTCTATAGCTGCTCTGCAAATTAGAGGAAAACATTTTTCTTTCCCCAGCCTAGGTAGCATCTAGCCTTGTGTTAGAGCTTATCTTCAAAATTGTATGACGCAGGGTTTGTTGAAACACTCTTTTTATTCTCTTTACTTGGTTTATACCTCAGCAGAGGTATGACTTCTTGAGTTTTACACTCAGTAATGACCATGAGTGGAGTAAATAAGTTGATCTTGTTTTATTTGCAGATATTAAAAGGAATATTTATACCTTCCTGTAAGTTTCCTGACAATTTTTGAATTCAATATAATGAAATCCCCCTTCAGCCATTAGTCAGCCACCATGGAGCTCAAGAACTTCACCAGTTAAAAAAAGCAAAAGAAAAACATGTTCTTTCCTTACTGTGATCTGCAAATCCGTTGTTAGAGCACATTTCCTTAACAACAAAAATCTTGCTCTGGCTTTGAGACGTCAGTTCTTATTTGCAGCGTGACTGACCTCCCACCCTGATCAGCATGGTTCTGACCAGGAAGCCTCGTCTTTACTGAGAGGAGGGAAGCACAGGCAAGTGCATTCAAAATCCACCCTTTTTCCTGTAAGTGCTAAGAAAAAAGTACATACTTGCCCTCTAAAATCTGCCTTGAGGTCAATAGTTTCTTCCCAACAGGTCAATGAGCAACTGGCAAATATGTAATGCAACTCAGCAACAATTGCTTTTTGGATCCTGATGGATGACTTAATAACTTTTATATAGTTTTCATTTCTTTTTTTTTTTTTTAATTTTCTTTTTTTTTTAATCCCCTCTCTGGCACATAACAACCTTAAGGAACAGGCATGAACTATGCCTTTGTTCTCTGTTGAGGTTGTGCTGGGGCTCACACCAGCAGATCCTTACTGCAGCCCTGTGGTGTGTCAGGGCTGGCCGTGTCCTGCCAGTCCTTCTCTGCTGCTGCTGCTCTCCAGGAGGCCAAAGACTGAGATCCTGTCAAAGGGCAGATTTGGGTCCAGACCTGGGGCTTCTCTGTTGCATCATACTGTCTCTGGTACTTCTTTAATTGTCTTGCTTCTGTGTGGGTTTTTCCAGTTGATGCAAATATTTGGGGGGGATGGGGAAAAGAGAGAGCAGTCTTTATGCATCAGTGTTCTTGCAGGTGTATGGCTCCACCTCATAAAGCAAGATTGAGAACATGCATATCTTGATCAGCCTGATTTTTGTGTTTGGGGAGGTTACTTAAATAAGCTGCAGGCCAACTAGAACAACTGGTACAGTGAATTATATTGTTTTCATAGGAAAAAGATAATATACTTGAAAAACCTAAAAGCTTAACAAATGTATGCTGTAGGAGTTCTAACATATATAAACAAAATAAAATTGAACATACTTCAAACTGGCTTGAGAAGATGGATGAAAACTATCAAGTAATTTTTTTTTCAAAACTACTATGTTGCTTAGTGCGTATGATCCATCAGTAAGAAAATCTGTAGTCTGTCCAGTTGTTTCACCTCTGAGAGAATTAAGTCTAAAAGTACTTCTTTGTTTTTGATTGCATTCTAGTAAGTAAAGACAGTTAAATTTCCTTAAGACCTTAGGAATATCTGGAATTTAGCACAGACAACAAAGTTATTTTAATTGGTACATTCCTGACTACCCTATTATTACTTTCAATTAAGGACTCTTCCCATGGTATGTTAGGATGGCACATACGCACTATGTCAGTGCTTTATGTGGGTATATACTTTGCTCATGCTCACCAACTCTACCTGAAGGAGTTGTCCAATAAGAACAAACCTACCTGATTTTTTCTTCTATAACTAAACTACTGATATATGTGTAGCACAGCATTGCTTGAAGCCCTGTGTAGTTTTGGTGCCCAACTGCCTTTTAAACATGTATGAGAACCCAGTGGCTGATCTGGAGGGAGGAAATGTTAAACTTGAAGAACATCCACAGCAGTCCCCCTCCTAAAACTAACCAGTCTTTAATAAATACTGGTTCTGTGTGCTACAGCCTGAAGTAGTGAAGTTTAGTTCAGTTTCTTCTTTGTGACAAATAAATATTGCAAGATGTGTAACTTTTTTTCATAGATGTCATAGTTCTCCAAGCCTATCATTACATGTGTTAAAATTATATATGTATGTATGAGACAGCTTCAGACCTACCATTTTGAAATGTAGATTTGGTTTTGTAGTGTTTGCTGCAACAGCATAACATGTAATGCTGACCTGTTTTGTCCAGTTAGCTTTCTTGACCTTGAATTTTCTCGCGTCTATTTAAAAGATGAAACCAAGCATTTTTATTTAAAATACTCTCCCAATAATTAAAGTACAACGAGTTGCTGTTCAATAACTAGAAACCTACAGCACAGCTAATAAGGCTTTCTGAGAACATACTTGCTGCTGCTATAGCAGCTCTTTCACAGAGGTCATGGCAGGGAGCCAGAGGAGGTTGGTAGACAGCTAGGCAACCAGAAAAGAACAAGTTTGTCAGCATGTACAGCTGATTAACATGAGGATAATTTTCCATAAGCATAGCCTGCAGTGTTTGCTTAAGGTGGGGGGTTTAATTTTTCACTAAACTTCCTAAAAGCCAAACCATTTTTAACTGTGGTAGAAAGTAATTTGTTCAATTCAAATGGAATAAAGCCCCGTAAGATTTTTATGCTATTTCAACTCTGCCTACACATTGCAGTAGGCTGAGGTATATTTCATTTATAGGCAATATAAGATTATTCCCATAAAGATATATTATGACAATTATTTTTGATATGTGGTTTTATTTCTACTAATTAGAGTAATCAGAACAAGAAAACATGATAAACATTTAATGGCAGAAGAGGCAGCCTTCAGTTATTATGTTCTCCTGCTTGTGAATGTCATGTAGATTAGCAACATGTGACAGGAAATAAATTAACCTGCTTTTCTAGGTTGCTCATTGTTATAAATGAAGCATAACTCTGTGGGAATATGAATGGTCTTTTATGGTGTTCAGTAACCCAAAATCTCTGTTCAAGTATAACTGAATCATACTTCCAATCTCCAAAGCAGGTTTAGGTGTATTCAACTGCTGCACTGAATCTATACTTCTCCTTTATTTGGCTCCCTGCATGTGCAAGGTCAAGGCTGAAAAGAGTATTACTCAGGTCTGTGTCATGCAGAGACTTCCTTCACACTGAAATAACCCAGTGTTTACCTAAGGAAAGGTGTAAAGCAGATGGACTAAAATAAATGCATGAACTCTAAACTTTCAAAAGAGAAGACAAAAATCAATTCATATTTATACTGTTGGGTTTTTAAAAAATGAAATAATAACTCCCTCAATTCTTAGTATTGTTCTTGAATAATCAGGATATTTGCCAAACGCTATAACCATGTGTGGTTTATTTCAAATCTGATGCAATCCATAACCTGCATTCTGCTTAATTTTGCAGTATGAGCTGTCTTTATCCATTATTTATTGTGTTCAGATATGAGGAGGATCAGAATATTAGACAGAAAGAGCACAGTGGCTTTGAGGATGAGTTGTAGAAATGAGATGAAACTGAGTAGTAAAAACAGCTGTGCTTAAGTGTCTGGGTTGAGAATGACTGAAGGGGAGATGTGGGAGTGGTTGGGAGTTGCCCTGGCAATGTGGCCTTGGAAAGGTGAATGCAGGTCCCTGGGGCTTCTGGTGAGAGATTCCCTCTAAAGCCGGGGAGGCATTAGTGCCATTGTGCAAGGCCCTAAAGCACCTTATCAGGAATAATGTGTATGATTCTCTCTACCCATTTCCTGGAAGATGAATTTAGATTGGAACAGGTTCAGAGGACAGATAGCATGTCTGGGAGAATAGGAAAGAGGAGATGAGGTATCATGGCAAAACAAAATGACAGAAGAACAAAGAAAAGATATAACAGTTTAGTATACTTCCTGATCAATGAATAGGTATAATTTCTTTTGACTTGATGTAATTTCTGTTCCTACATGTAATTTCTTAACAATCAACAGTTACTGCATTGTCATTTTTCAGGCGATGAGGCACTTAACAAGCAACAGGGAGGAAATACATTTTTTTAAATTAAAGAGTTAGTTCCAGGAAAGAGTTTAGAAATTAATAAGATGCATTTCTAGAGAAATTTATGGATTCCTAATTATGAGGGCAGTCTGTAATGTATCTCCAGCAGAATTAAGTGGGGACAAAAAGATTACACTGCTTTAAAGCTGGAGCTCAAGACAAAGTGATTTTATATAGTGTAGCTTTTAACACCAAAGGACAGGACTCAATAATTCCCTTTTTTTTCCCTCAGAAAATCCCTTTAGTTTTTCTGTCCATCTTTGTCTTTTAGATATCTTGCTGTCTAAACAGTAATAATAAACCCAATCACTGCTATGGAAGGAATTTTAAATCCTTCTGTCTGAAGTTGTCTAAAACTAATAATGATTTGGGGTCTGTTGGAGAACAGTATCTTCTAAACAAATCTGTCAAATATTAATTTAAGTCTCTGTTTAGTCTACAGCAGTGAAATTGCTTTGAGCAGAAAATACGTGATAAAATATGTGTAATGGGTCTTGTCAAAAAGCTTTTTCATTCTATTTAGCATTTTCCAATAAAGACAATCTCTACTGCATTTAATAAAAAGTAATAAAACTTCTGAAGCCAGAACTGATTACTGGTAAATTTAAAAGAAAGAAAAGTTTATAACTTCTCTTTGCAGTATACTGCTCATTCTCTGAATCTAGAAGTCAAGGGTTAAATAAAGTCTGCCTGGGAGGAATTTTCCATTGTGAGTCATAAGCATTGGATTGACAACCTTTATAGAAATTTAAATGCGATCCTATTAAACAAGACACTTCTATAAACGCTGAGAGATGAATTTCTTTCACTGGATGCGGGGGCACTAAGGTGCAGTATCTCAGAGAATGGCTGGTAGAGAGTTTATGTAGCTGTGAGAAGCCATAAGGTTGGGAACTGCCTGGCTGGAACACCTGTAGTATCCCATCAGGAGGACAGGATATCTCATGGTACAGAGCCCATCAGCCAGCAGCAATTATCTAAGTGATGTTTGCCCACAGGAATAAAGCAACGGCCACATAAATTAGAAATTGTTGGATTTCTTTCAATATCTCATTAGAGCTGGATATTGCTCTTGCAAACATCACTTAAAACGAGTATTTCAGTGAAAATACCTATCACAATGCTTTCTGGCCTGTATTTTGAATGTACAAGATTTAGAAAAAATAATGTCCTCTAAACTTATTTTGTGGTTTCATCAACTTTGTCTCCCATAACTATCAGTTTGGCTTCGTTTTGAGTTTTACCCTTACGACCTTTGGCTAACCTGTAAGTGAAAACTGTAAATGTGTGCAAAATTATTCAAAATTTAAAACACCACTCTTGTCACAAACAAAGTAATGCATAGAGGAAATTACTGTTTCCCAGATTTAAAATAATTGACAAATGTAATGGAAATCAACCCACTTGGGATGCTGAGCGTACACATGAAGGAGAAAACTAGGGAGATCACAGACGATATTGTAATGATGCACAGGAAGAACACTAAAAAGAGGACATGTGAAGATGTTGGACAGCTTTCTGGAACAACAGAGAAGGCATCAACAGCAGGTATTTTGGGAGTGTGTAACATCCCTGTTCTGATTGAATCAGAGCGCTCATAAATGCCAGTGTGTGGTCATAATTTTGTGAAGCTGCCCTGGTTGCTGGGCTGGGCTCACGGTAAAGTTTTTGGACACAGATGCTTCTTAGTGGTGGCAATTCTCAGAGCAGTTCTCAAAGCCTACGCAGCTATGTGAGCCTAAAAACTGCCACTCCCAATATAATCCCTTCTGACATCAGGTTGGGCACACGGTGCTGTGCAAGTTATTTCTTGTTTTCAGCCTTCTGTTATCACGACCTCTAGATCGCTTAAGATCTGGCACGGGTAGCAGCTTCCTGGGGAAGGGCATTGCAAAGTGATTGCAAGCGGCACATGTGGACACAAACCCCATGCAGCTCAACGCTGTGCTTCTCAGAAGACAGGAGTGCCAAAAGAGAAATGCAGTGAGGCCCTGCCACTGTTCAAGAGTGTTACTATTAACATTTTCTGTCTTGTAGCAATAATTTTTGTCAACATCCACTTCTACGTGTTATTTTTGTTCGTTAGTTTAAAGCAAATAATTGTTTACTGCTAGTGGTCAGCTGCTCTAACTTTCTCTTCTCCCTCAAAAGCAGCTACTAATAAAAGATCAAAGTTTGTGCTTTGCTGTACATATGTTTTTCACTTGGCAAAACTGAATAGCTAAAGTTATGCCAAAAGTTTGAACAAGCTAATGAACAAAGCCCAGTAAACAATCTACACAAGTGAGTTGTGTTTCAACACATTCTTCTGAGCCAGCAATCAGAGATTCAAAGTATTTGGGAACAGCACCATCCATTAACCAATGCAGTCCATAAAGTTAATCAGCCATAATATACTCTCTAAGATTAGCAATGATTTCCCACCAGCTGTAACCTCCCTCCCTCCAGCAAAACAGGCCCTTTACAGGTCTGTATCACTCCATGTCTCGTGACAGCCCACAATCCAGAGAGCAGCACAGTTATTTACAGTTGGTTTCATTAAAATTGTTATGTATTGCAGAGATGGGAGCATTCATGCATGTGTATGTATGTATATATTTTATGTATATATGTATGTATTATTTGTACATATATAATCACTGATTTTTTTTGTCCTGCACTTCTATTCTAGCAAGGATGCATCCTGACCACTTGGGTAAAGGAAAACTCTCATGAGAGAAGAACCATTTACCTTCAACAATCTTGTAGAGCATAATTTGTCTTTGGCCTTTCCAGTGCATTTTATACTGGAACTTCTACAGCAGCAAAGGCTATAACTGGACTTTTAATGTGGCTTTACTGTCTGGGTGAGGTTTTATAGCCCGGGGCCTCAGGACAGGCAGGATTTCCAAGACGCATTTTATCGGGAAGTTTTGAATTGCTCTGCTTCTTCACATTGATTTTTGAAATCACTGCTGGTCATGCAAGATAATTTGAATCCAAAGTCATGTGGAGAACCTCCCACTCTCAAAGTCCTGATGTATTTGTGAGTTTTGTAAGCAGTTGGCCTATAAATGTAAATCTCTTCCTGTGGTAAACATTTACAATGAATCAAAGAGATGTGTAGTGGGTGCATGTTGAGTTCAACAGGTGTATGAGAATTCAAAGGCACTGCAAAAATGGCTGGTTCTCCAGTGTGTAGTCTTACCTGCAGTGAGTCAGATGAGATTTTTACTAAGAAAAGGTGTGGGAATATTTCCCGAAAACAGCCATGGCTCTGTACTCAACTCTTTTGTATTCTCTTTTCAGCCACCGCTGACTTAAAATTCTGAATTATTCTATGAAATATCTTTTTAGTTTATTAGAAAGAAGAGTTATGCCTCTCTTGAGTTTAATTACAGACAATGAATGTACTGAGACTTGATCATTAGTATTAAGATTTTTTAAATGTATGATTATTAAATGAAGAAATTTCAGATTATCCTGCTTTGTTTGTGCCATACTATTATCAGAATGTTAACAAAATCTTTCTTGATTGATAAATATTGATGAAATAAATCTGGATAAATCTTCTGATGGCTTCCCTTTCATAACAACATTTATTTCCAGTGTTTCTAGTGGTCTCCCACTTTGTACCAACAAAAATACTGAGAAAGAGAGACGAAAATAAGGTGTTGCTCATTCTAGTACAGGCACATCAAGGAAGTGCAGAGAATGTGACAATTAGCATGGCAATCAATATACCCACTGATGGTGGCAATGCTTTCTGCAGTTACAAACCTGGCTCTGGGTTCTCTCAGGCTCACTCGAAATTCTGTTCAAATTGATGAGGCAAAGTTTAATGTTCAGAGGATTTTCCACTGAAATTATGCCCTTGTCTTAATTCTGTGAGGATGGGATGCCAATGGCGGGAGCAGAGATTTGGGGAAAGACATCACACTTGCTGTCAGGCCCAGGATAGTGCAGGAACAGTTTCTAATCTTGGTGACATTTGCAACTGAAGAAGTACAGCAGGAGATGGAGAGGTGGGTGGAGTGGCTGGCATTTAGATGAGCCAGACTGCTTCTAACATCAAAAGTTTCAGTTCAATAACTGGCCAAAGGGTCAACCTGGTTCTTGCCTTGCCTAAGGCAGTATTTCCATAATGGTTTTGGTCTGTGCAATTGCTTCCATAGAAACATGGAGCCAGGGAGCCTAGGCAAATGCAATTTTCAGAGGGCTTTGCGTTGGGCTAGGAATTATTCTTTCCTTAAATATTGGACAAGTAATTAGACAGTTTATCTTCCCAAATTATGTTTATTGCACCGAGTTCTGGTATCTTTTCTCCTCAGTTGAATAACTGGGCTGGTTTGCAATAAACATTTTTAATCTATGTTGCCTACTTTCTAGGTAATTGTGGTCTTGCTAAATAAGTTTTTGTGGAAGCATTGTCTTATGATTTGCCTTTACAACGTTATACATATATGTATGTGTATCTATATATCTATATGTATATCTTTTTATATTCTTTTCCTACTTCATTTTTAAGTGATGACTTTGTATTTCAGTGGTTAAAAGGAACAGTTATTGTTACTTCACTCATTATTTTTTTGTTAATGCTGCTTTCTACATACACTTAGCAAAGGCAAAATGAACTGAAAGTGCCTCTAAATGTAAAGCAACCAGTGCTATAATATGTAGTTCCCCTTGTAGGTTCACCATGAAGGATCATGCCAACCTCCTTACACAGCATGCGTAGCCCTATATTAAGCTATTTTAATGGCTCCTAATTTGTTTTTTATTTTTAGAGCTTGTTCTTGAAATACGTATTTAAGATCCTCTGTTTAAAGTCATTTGGATTTCTGAATTAAATATCAACCACAGGGCTCAAAAAACCTTGATAACGTTATTTCTATGAGGCACAAGGCGTAGGATTCATTTGACTGTTTGCAGATCACTGCAGGAGTTATCTGCACCTCTGCTAATCACATCATTTTCCCTTTATAACCAAAGAAGAGAAATAAGTATGAGTCAGCTGATCTGCTTCTGATATCTGGTACAGGATGAGATGAACTGCACCTTAACAGCAACTCTTACTCCCTAGAGACTTCAAAACAAGCTTTGGTGACCTGTTGAGGTAGAGATATTTGCACTGTTGATATCTAAAGAGAGGTAAATCCTGTTGAGGTGACTGACAGTAATTATGAGCATGCCTTTAAACGAGTTTGAGCACTACACATCTACTCCTAGCTGTACAGCTGTTTGCATATTAAACAATCTGGTAATACTCAGCTTCCACAATTTCCTTTTTTTTTTCTATCTTCACAGTAGATTGCTGACAATTCTGACTAGGCCTTTAAAAGAAGAAATTTAGGTATTAAAAAAAAAAGTCTGCAATTTGTAAATTCTAAGAGTGAAGGCAGGGGTATCAGTTTTTAAGTAAATTCCTATATATCTATATTATTATCCTTAAACTTGCAGGAACTTTACTAATGGTCCTGAAAACACGTGAGTAAAGGCAAACCCATACATTATGCTTAAATCTAGTTTGGATAATTTAATCGAGGCTTAAATTATAGGCTGAAATCTGTAAACAAGTTTTCTGTAAGTGGATTTGAAGAATTTTTGACTCACTTCTTGGAATAAGACATTGTCACTGCGAATGTAGCCATTATTTTCTTGATGAACATGTTTTAGCTAACCTTTTTTTTTCTAATTTTATGGAGCTGACCTCAAAAGGATTTTTCAAAAATCTTTCTATGACGTTAGCCAATGTGTCAGAAATCTGTGTAGCATGGTAGGTAATCATAATATTGTGCGTTTTTTGTATAATAGATCTCAGCTTTGCGCTAAAGTCTTCTGAAACGATTATTTTTCAGACTCAAAGGGCTGCTCTGTAGAAT
>VWZW01002784.1:14320-111538 GCA_013397115.1 Edolisoma coerulescens
GGGGGGGGGGAGGGGGAAATGAAGGAAAAGTGAAAACCGACTACGTTTACTAAAGAAACTGCACTTTCATTTTCACCCACAAGATGGTGCCACTTCCTCAAGTTAAAATACACTCTTCCTGCGAAAACGGTATAAAAATGACGTTTACCAAATTAATCCCCATGGAAAGAGTGAAGGAGCAGAGAAGTCCTACTAGTGCCTTTAAAATAGCATTTAAATGGCATTTAAATGACATATGGTTCTTGTGCTGGCCCTCTGCACAAGACTAGGATACATTCTGCCTGAATTCAGGGACATATTTGCTAATTTGTGTGACAGAAATAGCCTTTTAGTGCATATGGTCACTGCCAGCTCTTCAGCAAGTCATGGTGCTCCATCTGAACGGGTTTCTCTTTCTTTCTGTGTACCATAAAAGCAATTATTAACAAATTTCAAAGCTTTATTTCTGAGGAAGTGTACTGAAGATTGGTGATCTGCACAGATAACAACTGAAATTTAAGAAGAGTGGGGCTGCCAGCACGTGGCTGAGAACCCATCTGACCTGTTTGCAGTATTCTTTTTAGAGGAATTCAGAAGAAGACCTTTTGGGATAGTAACTGCGGTTTATTATTCTTTTCACCTTATATGGGTGAAAACCTGAAAGAGAAAGAAAAACATCTATGGTTTGTGCAGCACTTTGTCTATAAAATTATCTTGAAGTCAGATGCTGAAAGAGTAGGAAATGGGAAATGAGGCAGCCCCTTGGCAGCTGTCTGTCCCCGTGCTTGGCTCCACTTTGCTCATCCCCACTGGTCCCTCTGGACGCCCTGGCCTTTGCCCCGATCTCCTCCAGGAATCTTCTACCTGCTTCCCTGGTTGTTTGCCCTGTCTGCTTCCCTCACACTCATTTGGTAGCTGCTTCCTCTGTGGTCACCCCAAAAAAGTGCAGGGGAGCAAAAGAGCATAGAGTGTCTCCCTGCTCTTCTTTGGGGCTCAAGTACTGCAAAAATAGTGTGTAATGATGAAAAAAGGTCGGACAAACTTGACCATGTGCATCATTACTAGTACAACACATGATGGGAATATGTTTTACTTTACTAAGAATAAAGGTGTAATGTTGTGTTTTACCATGGAAATCCTAGTCTGTATTTAAGGTGGAAAAACCAACCTTTCATTCAAATGAGTTGTGTGAGTGATTCCTACTGAAAGTCAAAACACATAGCCTCCTACATCTCTCAGGCAGTCTTGTGAGGCTTATTTGAGAGTGTAACCTAAGACTGCTTCCCTTCACGTGGATAGGAACAGCAGTGTGAATAACTAAAATGCTTTCAATCATTTTTATTGCCCAACAAACTCTTCTGAAGTGTAGAAACCCTAGTACGAGCAGCCCGGTGACAAAGCATGGCTCCACCTCCGACCCAGGAAGCAAGTCATTGTCTCAAGGTAGCTCTGCGCTCGCACCCTGGCCAGGTGATACGGTGTCATCCGTGTGGCAACCCCACGTTCCGGAGGGAATGACTTATTCACCACCTGGAGCATGTCACCATCCCAGTGGGGGTCAGAAGGGATCCTTCAATTCAAGTTGCATAAGTGTGGGATTCTGCGTGACTCACAGCAGTCTGATGACTCCGTACCTCATTTGTTAGGCAAGCTGCAAGCCTGAGGATGTGTCCCAGCCTACGTCAGGCAGGTTGTCTCTCCTGTTCCTTATGGGAGTTCCCCACATGCATTTGCCACCTATGCTTAAAAAACCAAAAATTATTTCAAAGATGAGACATGACATTTCATGGAAAATGACTGTACTACTTCCTTGAAATCTGGAGTTGAGCTTATGTCGCAAGGCCCTTGGATTTTACCAGTTGTGTAGGAAGTAAAATAGCATTTCATTTTTACTAAAATGGCAACAAAGAGAAGGTAAATAGTGGGAAGGGAGAAAGAAAACAGAAAAAGCTTTGAAATTAAGATTTTTAAAGGAGTGTTTAACTGAGTTTAATTTGAGTTAAATCTTATTAAAAACCTCAGTACACCATATTTCTAAATAGTTCCATTTTATAATACCATATTTTTTATATTTTACTATATTTTAGAGGAAATAACCTCTCTTGGTATTCTTTAAAGTCATAATTAATGCTTCTTCTGTGAAAAAAATACTAATTTGAGACATTTTCTTTTGTATTTCACAGTTAAAATTGAATCATACTTCCTTGCAAATCAAAATAAAGCCCTCTCCTAGGAAGAGAAAGGAGGAAGGCATAGCAAAGGCAGGAAAATATAGCTTCTGTATCTGGATAGCCTTGGGAGCACATGATCCAAACTGTGATCTTCAAGCCAGGAAAAACATTTGCGTTTTTGCTCTTATTTTCCTCTATACAATTCCTGGAAAACGTGGTTTTTTTCTTTTTAACCTAGATCTGATTGTTTGGGACAAGTTTTTATCTTGCTGTGCTAAGCTATATGTAGCAGGGTTAAGGTGATCTGCCTGGTGAACATGGAGTCTCAGACAGAAAGCAGAAAGGATTGAGAAAAAAATATTGCAAAGAAGGAAAAGTTCATACTTTAGAAGGATGGGTATTAGAAAGGGCTTGTGTCAGAGGCTTGAGGTGGCAAGCTGCTCCCTCTTTGGGGTGAAGGGCTGCTGAACCCTGCACCCTGCATACACAGCACCCCCAGGTGCCAGGAATATCACCTGTTTGGTCTCTGTTTGTAGGGTGGTGTAACGAAGGTGTGCAGTGCCAGTGGGGTCTGGGTGCTGGTTCTCTGTTCCTCCCTCCCTGTTTCATCTTCAGCACTTTTTAGAATCCTTCCTCTTTCAGTTCTCCTACACAGAGAGCTTTTAAAAGGCCAGGGGGCATGACCAAAGTGAACACTTCTGCAAATATCTATATTTATGATATTTCTACTAGCTGACAAACAAGTTTTTGACAAGATTTCATGAACATGAATGTTCAACAAAGAAAAGGACTGGAACATTTCAAAAAACCAAAATTCTTGTTTTTATCAGTAGCTTGATGTTACCCTCCCTGTTTACCCAAGTTTTGGTTAACAGCACAGACTTCAGAACATGAGTCGAAAGTGTGAGGTGCATTTTGTGGGCAGCGCATTTCTGTATTCACACACACACAGAGAAAAGCAGACATATTTTTCACAAAAAAAAATTTTCTGAAAGGCTGTGTTATTATTTTCTATTAGCACTCAAAAGTACTTACTGTTGCAGTTAAAAAATGTTCTATTTCAATATGAAGAAATAGCTTGATCTCCTGAGGTTTTTTAATGATCGTGCTTGCTTCCTTATCATGTGAGAAAATACAGGAAAATTGATGAGATGTGACTTAGCCACAGGCCTCAGCTTTTGCTTTCTGGCTATACAATAGAAACAGAAGAAACTTGCCATGCCGAAGTATGTGGGAAGTCATGGCTGTTCTTTAGCTTCCTCTTCAGTCAATATAAATTGATATTTTTTTTCTCCTTATTAATTTATCTCCTGCTGTTGCCTGAAAGTACCGTCAGTTGCACAGGCCTATGAGTCAGCCGCCTCTCTGCATGAAGCTGAACAATAAATTCCATTTCTTTCTCCTTGCACTTTAGATATAGCTCCGCTCCTCTGTTCCACTGGGGCAAGGTCTGTTACTTATTCTCTTCCTGTGTGGTTGGGTTACCAACTCCCTTTGGAGTGACGAGGAAAATTAATCTGCAGTCATAAAAAAAGAGAGTCCACACATCTTTTTCTAAACCAGTGCCAAAATAATGGCAATATCACAGAAAAAAAAAAAGAGGAAAAGTTCTTTGAATAAAGTGTCTCTTCAGACATCAATGTCTCAGACCTGGTAACTTGTATCTTCACACCTGACTTTTCTCTGTTTGATAGATGTCCAAAGAGCTGGGATGCCACAGTTCTGATTTTGTGAGAGTTGTTAATAAAGCATTTATTTCTCCAAAACTATGTTCTGAGTGTGATAAGCTTATAAATGTTTGTGGGCTTCAAGGTTTGAACACATCTTCTATCTTTGTATTGTAAATGACCATTGCCAGAGTAAGATCCAAACCACTGGATAGATCCAGAGAATGTTACTGAAGGACAGGCTCTTTACATTTACCTATGGAATTAAACATTTGTGGAAATGCAGAGGCATTATGTAAGAGGTTCAATCTTAAATGGATTTTTAGGTTCTTTGGAAAACATAAGGAAAGTGAAAGGCTGTTGTCCTGAATTTCTCATGATTTGTGTTAGACTAAGAGTAAGCATCAGATGTTCCTTGGACAGAACCTCTAACCATATTGCAAAATTTCCTTGTAACACTGTTAAACCCCTGATCTTTCTCCTGATGAAGCCAGACTGCTAGGCCAAACTTCCCATTGGTGCTGACTGATTTGTAACTGCCCTGGTATACACAGGTCTGATCTTCTTTTCACACTAAAGCTGTGCACGCCCACTGTCCTTTCCTGCACAGCAGAAGTGCCACTCACATGTAGGTTGTACATATGTTTTTCAGAGACACTCCTACTTGAAAGAGTTTGTGTATATATACACTTGTGTGTATGTGTGCTTTGGCATCTGGGGGTTGTGTTGGCAGTTGCCTCCAAACAAAATACGTGGGGTATGTTGGATTTGGTCCTGCAGATTGAGGGAGGTGATACGACTCTGGGTTGGAGGCTGAGTGCTGGCAACAGGGACCGAGCACTTTTCTGGCAGAGGTGACCTGAGCATCCTTAGCTTCAGCCAGACTTCACCAAAAGCCTGTCACAACAGGGTGCTGTTCCCCAGAAAGGTGTTGGTGACAAGCGCTGACAAAAAGGAGGCTAACAATCAATACCACCCCCCCAACTTGTCTCTGTCCAAGCAGAAAACTGGGAGACGCAGCTTATTCTGTCTCATGGTTAGCTAGATACGCTCAGGGTGTGTTTTAGTTGTAGTTTATCTAGCTGTAAAATCAGATGTCTAGTATTTATGATTAATCGTGTTCAGAAAGGAAAGAGAGGGACCTAATCCTTTAACTCCTGAAGGGATAGATTTATAAAAGTACATAAGGGCTTAAAGTGCAGTTAACTACCTAATACTTTCAGAAGTAGCAGAGCTGGTTCAGTGCCATCAGTCTTATGCCCAATGATAACTAGATGCCTCACTGCACTGAAATTGCCAATAAATAAGAATTGAATATTTGAATAATTTTGTGGATATGAACCTTTAGTCCTATGAGGCCAAACCAGTTCAACTGCTTTTAACAGCATCAGTAAGTGCCTGTTTGCAATTTTAAGCAATGATGTGACTTGGAAAACTGATAAGCCCTCTTACCTCACATGACCTTTAAATAAAGTGGACTCAGGAGCAAAATTCAGTTCTGGATACATGTATGAGCTTGAAATGAAACCCACAGTCCACACGTCTAATTAACCTGACAACATTCATTTTAAAAATGGTTATTAAAAGTCAGACTAATACTAAATTATTCCCATGCTCCTTCTCACCCTTTTTTTCTTAGCTGTGAAGCAGAAGAAGTTATTCTGCAGGCAGTGTTGAATTTTTTTTTTTCTAAAGCTCTTAAAAGTAATTTTGTTATTAAATGCATATTCTGGATAGAATTGTTATGCTACCCCAGTTGTTAGATAACATGTGAGTTTTTTAGAAGCATTTATTGTTCCAAATGCATTTGTGACATGGCATAAAACCTAGATTTTAATATATTAGGACTTCATCTTTTTCTTAAGGTCTTAAAACACTGATGTTAATAATGACTTGGTAATGAATTAGGAAATATGCATTCTAATTATTTTGTCAATAGTTTGAAAGTAAACCCCAAATTGGATCAGTTCTGTATGTGAGAACATACTACATTTTATTCAAGTGGCAACCTACATACCTCTTGGGATTTCCTGAGGCATTTCTTTCTTGATGCATTGGAAGCTGAATTGTTTTCATCAGGAATAAAATTGTAAATAAAAATATTATTCCTGGATACGTAATAAGAAGCTGGGGACAGCTGGGCTTTCTCTCCACCTCTAAACAAATGCTACTTTACATAAAATACAGTACTCTCCCTCAAATTCCTTCAACTACAAAGAACTTGGTTTCATTTTTAATTCAAATAAAACCAAAGCATAAATGTCTCTCTGAATTATGTACCCAAATGTGTCTCCTTATAGTTCCCCCTCTTCTGATGCAGCCCATCATTCCTTCTGTCCCCCGGAATATTTTCGGCGTGGCTGGGGATGAGGCCTGGCTGCCAGCAAGGAGTAGGGCCTGGGAAGGCTCCTGATGGAGACGCTCACTCCCTGAGCTCAGGGTGACAGAGCAAGGCTGCTCTGGGCTTTTATTTTTAGCAGAAGTTTTGTATGGCACAGGAGGAGGTTGGCAGGAGCTAGACTGCAAATCCTGGTGTCATTCTCCTCTCCGTCAGAATTATATATATACTCACACAGGCATCCTTTGTCAGATGCTGGGAATCAATAGCTGCTGACTCACGGCAATTGTTGCACCTCTCTCATGATCTCCATTTCCCAAATATCAAGTGAAAGTGCAATAGCAAGTAAAACAAACAATATTTCAAATTTGTTGTTCTTTACCACTTTAGTCAGTTGTTTCTTCTACCCTTCCAGTCTATTTTAAATGTGTTAAGCTCTATTTTTTCACTATAGCAAAGATTTTACCTACATATGTATATAACCCAAATACGTGTGAACAGCATGTCCATATTTTACTCTTACATACTGATATTTTTATTAACATTTAATTGGGAAGTTATTCTTTGCATGGTATTTTTGAATGGATAGAACAAAGAGATTGATGGGAAAAAATTACTCACAAATTATGCCTCAGTTTGCTTCATATTCTGAGTGCAGATAAGAAAAAGGGAAATGTTTAAGTGAAGTGAAATGAGACTCAGAAGAAGAATGAAAGGAAAGGAGAGGGTTCACTGCAGATCTGACAAGGCTGAGCTGAGCAGAGCTGAGGGTCCAAGGGGATGCTAACCCTTGCAAAAAGGGTAAGGGTGTATTAAAGAGGAGGTGGGCAGTACCTGCATTAGCAGCCACTCCCCAAAGGAAAAATTCATCTAGAAACACATGGAGAAGGAGGCATTTCAAACACGTGTCAGATTGGCCTCTCCTCCCGAGCCTACAGGCTGAGATAATTTGGCTTAAAATAAGAGATGGATGTAAGGCTAAATATGAAAACCTGTCTGTTTAGTTTTACCCTTTGTCCTATAATCTATTTTAGGCAGATAGATCACCCTTTGTTTTGCATGAGGTGTTGCTGAGGTCTGGCAGGTGCTCAGGAAGAGCAGTGCTCGCTGGCTGATGCTGCTGGCTGTGCTCTGGCAGGGGACCCTGAGCGCAGGGCTGCGGCAGAGCGCTGCCGGGCTGCGGTCGGGTGCTGAGGGGCTCCTGCCCCAGCAGGGCTGCAGGGCTGCACTGGGGCACGGCTGGGACAGCTGCTAAATGCACCCTCTGGCAGAACTACTGATGGTGGTGGGTTACAGTCAGTAATCAGGGGTTGTTTCTGCATTTCCCATTGTAGGAGTGATGTTCAAGGCCTCACTGACCGTACAGATATGAGCAGAACCCTGTCTGTTTGTCTGTGTAATTGCACGTCCCTCCCTGACAGCAAATGTCAGCCAGACACTTGAGAGTGGCTCAGGTTTCAGAAACCATCTCAGGTCTACTCGTTGATGGAAACAACCTGCTGAGCAAAAGGCAAGAAAGAAGGGAGTCATGCTGCAAGCTGGAGCACCAGTGCAGGAGAGATCTTCTGTACATGCCTCAGCCTTGGAAACCTTATTTTGGAGCTCAGTCAAGGATGAGACACAGGCCATAGGAAACTTGCATTTATTATTTCCAAGGCTCAGGGAGCTACTTGTTTCCTATTTAATTCAAATAGCTCTGCAGATTCGGAGACAAATGTGGCAACAACAATAACAAAAATGTCTGTAGTTGTTCCAATAATTCTTTGTTCTTGTTTCCTGCATTTGTTTCAAATGTCATACTTAATTGGCAACAGTCATGCTTGACAAGACGAGGAAACCCAGGGTTTCCTTCTTTTACACTTCACAGTTCCCACATGGGGATATGGACATTTTTGACCTCCTGGTCTGCATTGTTAGGATACACAAATACCCTTGACCATCACAGCTCTGCACATAGGGACTCCTTCTATCCATGCCTGTACATCTGATGGGGGTTTGACTGGTCATGGAGGTGGCATGAAGCTGTTGAAGCTGTCAGGCTGAACCACTTTAAAAGCCTCTTTATGGAGCTGTGATATCGCTGGTCCCTTCTGCCCTTCTTTGGTCACTCGCACCATCCCATGGTATGCAGACACTGGGATCAGGAAATGGTGATCCCTGGGGTCTGCTTGCAGGTGTCGTGTTCAACGAATAGCAAAGACTGAGCATTCCATATGTAGTTTTAGGGAGGATTATGAACAAATGATAGAATCATGGAATCAATTTTGAAAAGACCATTAAGGTTATTGAGTTCCACATTAACTCAGCATTGACAAGTCCAGCACTAAACCATATCCCTAAATGCCACATGTACATACCTCATAAATATCTCCAGGGATGGTGACCCTATCACTTCCCCAGGCAGCCTATTCTAGTGCTTGACAACCCTTTCCATGAAGAAATTTTTCAGGTAGCTGTAGAGAGCAATAAGGTCCCTGCTCATTTTCCTTTTCTCCAGGCTCAGCAACCTCAGTTCCCTCAGACACTCCTTATCAGACTTGTTCTCCAGATCCTTCACCAGTGTTGCTTTCCCTCTCTGGACACTCTCCAGCACCCCATTGTGTTTCTTGCAGTGAGGGCCCCAAAACTGAACACAGGATTTGAGGTGCAGCTTCACCAGTGCCAAGTACTGGGGTATTATCACTGCCCTGGCCCTGCTGGCCACATTTCTGATCCAAGCCAGGATGCCATTGGCCATCTGAGCACACTCTGGCTCATGTTCAGCTGCTTTTGACCAGCACCCCCAGGTCCTTTCCGACAGGGCCACTTTCCAGCCACTCTGCCCCAGCCTCTAGCACTGCATGGGGTTGTTGTGACCCAAGTGCAGTTCACCTTGTTGAACCTCATACAGTTGGCCTTGGCCATTGATCAAGCCTGTCCAGATCCCTCTACAGAGCCTTCCTACCCTACAGGATATCAACACTCCTGCTCACCTTGGTGTTATCTGCAAACTGAGGGTGCCCTTGGTCACCCTGTTCATGCTCTTGATAAAGACATTAAACAGGACTGGCCTCAATACTGAGCCCTGGGGAACACCACTAGTGACTAGCTGCCAACTGGATTTGAGTCCATTCACCACCAATCTTTGGACTCAGCCATCCAGCCAGTTTTTAAAATAACTCCTCCTGAACTATTTTGTTTCCTTGGTTTTGCCAGCATTCCTGCTTCTCCCCGCAGTGACCTAGATGTCCCTTCTCCTAATGCCTGTCGCTGCTGAGTCCACAATGTGCAACTCTCAAAACACAGTTCCTCTTAAACACCAGTCTGGTTGATCCCTTGTCAGATCATAAAAGCAGGCAACACAAAATTATTACAGAAAGAGCCCAGATGCTTACAAGTAATACATCTACCTTTTAAATGAATTTATTTGCTTATTTTACAATTACATGATGAGTGAGTGTTTAGGTGAAATTCTGCCCTCATCTTCAAATGCCCTCAGCTTCTCATTAGTCAAAAGCCTGCTCATTAGGAGGAGCACATTCCTGGGACAAACACATCAGCTGTTGTAAATTGTTTCAGCAAAGTTTTCTGCTATTCCTTGATTTTATAGAGGTAAGTGCCATGTTATTTACTCAATTAAAAATCAGTAAAGACAAAGTTTTCACTTCTGCTTGTAATCTACCAGTTAGGAAGGATTTCTGTGCTGTTTTCTGTATCATGTCAATTCTGGACTATATTATATTTCTTGGTTTGTAATTTTATCTGTCAAATAGCTCTTTGGTGCTTAACACTCCAATGTGCAATAGCAATTTTAGGTTAGAAAACTGATATTGAAATGCTGTTTGTGAATAAAATTACCATTTCAAAAAAATGAGTAGTGTTTTGACTTTAAGGATATTCCAGAATTTGATTTATCAATTTAATACTTAAATGCACTGGGCTGTGCATGCCACACTGCTCACCCAGGGGGCAGCTAATCATGTGCCGTTCATGTATTAAATCCCATATGAATAATAAAAAAATACTTCTTTCATTAGAAGCAAAAAATTCAGGGGAATTGTTTCAAAATGGCAGTCACACCTACAAACAGTGCATTTTAAAATAATCTCAAGAGGAGCCCCAAAGAAGATGCAGTTCGTTGTTTGAAAATAAGTTCTATTCGTTATTAATTTGTGTCCATGTATTGTGCTGGGTTTTTGTAAAGCTAGAGGTATTTTAAATTCATTTATTTGAAACAATGTAGACAACAGACTAAGCTGTGTATTGGCATGCAAATAAAGTGTAAAGTTAATTTCACCTCAAATGCTTTACGCATATTTGCCAAATTGTCTTGAGTTTCTGCAGCCAAAGTATAATATTCCCTTTTGTACTATCCAAAGAATAGGAATTATTTACTGCAAGTAGAGATTTACGGTGGAAATACACAAATGTTTTAAGAGTTTGCCAGCATTTTAAGGTTTTTTAGCTGACTAAAGGACACATTTTTCCTCTCACAAGATTATAAATGCTTAATAACTCCATGAATTCAACTGGAATATTTCCAGATTTATACCCCTCAATTAATTTCAATTGAATTTTCTTGAATTACACTATCTGAAAGCATAATTTATCTTTGTGTGAGCTAAAGTTAATTTAGCTTAGAGCATTTTCTCAGGAATAAGCCAAGGCCTGATTGTAGGCATTCTCTCTGTTATCAATTTGACTTAATTTTCTCTCTTATAAGTGCCTCTAATAACAATAAACCTTTCAGAAAATGAATGTGTGAATTTAGCAGATGGTGTGAAAGAAGCTAAAGTGTTTTAAATGCTTTGTAACAATGTAAACTCATGTATTATTTATTGTACAGTATCACCCATTCATACATTCTTATAAGCTATTAAAATTCCATGCCAGAAGGTAAGATGTATTCTATTAGTGCCAATTAATGTTCATGGTCTTCAGTTAAGAATATTTAGTAATAAAATTAGAAGGAAAATCTATAAAAAAGTGAGAACTTCTTTACAGAATGCTGGTGGTTGGCACTTTAATTTTCACCCATTGAAGGTCAGAGCCAGAAGAGTGTACTGAACAATGCTGAGGACATTAGTCTTAATTATTCAGGGAATTAAGGCTTTAACAGCTCTGACAATCAATATGGCTCCTCTAAAAGGTATAAGCCACCAATTTATTATTCCCCTTTATTCTTTGCATATGGAGAAGAAATAAATATTAAATTGCATATAAAAGTTCATACTTTTGACATAAATTTTGCAACTTCAAATATTGGAATATTTTTTCTTAGAATACCTTTGTCTTCAGTTTATAATGCAATAGAAGCAGATGGACTGGAATTGAAAATAACAATGCATCAGGCTTTTACATAGAAAAAATTAGATCAGTGCTTCATGTATTAGATGCAAGCTAAATTCATGTATTTGATATATAAAATGGTATAATACTGCTGATGTTACATCGTTTCTTCCACTCACAAAATACTTCTTTTACTCAGTCCTTCAGCAATTGAAAAATTGTTTGTGGCACATGTATATTTAAACTCCCTCTAGTGCCCAGACAGATTTAGACCATATTACTTTATCTTCCTCTGGTATTCAAAGTGTCATCAATAATTTGCAGTGGTTTAAAATGACAGCACAATCTTTTAACTGGAACAATACTGGGAATCATGACGTGTATCTTTATTTTCCCTCTGTCGTTGTGCTGAGTAGCCCTCAGTACTAATGCAATGGCTTGGCATAAGGAACAATGTGTGTGAACATGTCAGAGTCTGGCCTCTAATAACTAGAGACAGAGGCATTACAGGTAGATGAGGATAGACCAGGACATATGAAGTACGAAAATGGTTATTTTTAATGGAAGAATTGCAGGCTCCATGAGAATAATATCTTGTCAATACCATTTTTTTTCCCTTTTGTTCCCATGCTTCCTTGCAGTCTTTTCTCTCAGTTTAAGGCATGACACAAGCTGCACACAACAGAAACAATAAAGCTAAACAGGAAATGCCTAAGCAGATCTCTGCCCCAAAAATGACTTGCTGTAAATCTGTGATACGCACCAAAGAATGTCCTCTGGCATTTTGCATTTGCTTTTACATGAATAATCCACAGTTCACAAAAACGTCAGCAATGATAGCATATGCCTGGATCCCCATCTCCTTGGTCTTTGAATTTCATTTCATATATTTACACAAAAATAAAAGGATGCTACTCCATGCTTTGCAACCTGATATTTATGCTCACCTATTGGAAGTGACCTGTAATATGTCAATCATATGTTCATTTCTGAACTTTGATCTTTAAGGGAGATTACAAACATAGAACCGTAGAATCACAGAATTATAGAATGGTTTGGGTTGGAAAATACCTTAAATACCATCCAGTTCCAACACCCCTGTCATGGGCAGGGATGCCACCCACTAGATCTGGTTTCTCAAAGCCACATCCAACCTGGCCCTGAACATTTCCAAGGATGGGGCATTGGCAACATCTCTGGGCAACCTATGCCAGAGCCTCACCACCCTCATAGTGAAGAATTTGTTCCCTGCATCTAATCTAAACTTACCCTCTTTCATTTTGAAGCCATTCCCCCTTGCCCTCTCACTACATGCCCTTGTGAAAAGTCCTTCTCCATCTCTCTTGTAGGCCCCCATTAGGTACCAGAAGGCTGCTCTCAGGTCTCCCCAGAGCCTTCTGTTCTCCAGGCTGAACAACCCCAACTCTCTCAGCTTGTCTATAGGAGAGGTGCTCTGACCATCTGAGCATCTTCAGAACCCTCTTCTGGACACACTACAACAAGTCCCTGTCCTTCTTCTATTGGGGCTCCTGGAGCAGGATGCAGCAGTACAGGTGGGTCTCATGAAGACAGAGTGGGGAGGCAGAATCAATTCCTCTGGACTGCTGGTCATTATTCTTTTCATGCAGCCCAGGGTATGGTTGGCTTTCTGGGCTGCAGACACAGCATGCTGGGTCATATTGAGCTTCTCATCAACCAGCATCCCCAAGTCCTTCTCCTCAGGATGTTATGGTTCTTCTGTTCACTTTTTAACTTGGGATCTAATCTGAGAAGTATCACTGGAGAATTACAAAGATATGTGAGTCAAGAGACTGAAAACTGGTAGTTGTGAGGATACAGTGGATGCTTAATCTCTCTCTAATGCAGTTTTACATTTTTGGACTACAGAAGGTTTCAGGATAGAACACTTCTGCTAAGATGGACACAGGTATTCCCTGTCCATTTTACCAGCTTACTAATGCAAGCCATTATTCAACAAAAACAGGAAAAGCAAGACTTTTTGCATAATTTTGGAACAGAAAAATAACAGCAGAGTAGAACCAAGACAGAGGCAGGCTGGACAGATTTCGTCATTCCTTTCTTTCATAAGAAGACAGAGAAATGTACATACATGTGTAGATAAATACATTGTAAATATGTATTATATGCATATAAATTGTACCTCATAGAGAATAATGTATCCATGCACAAGATTGTCAAATTATTTGCAAGCAACTTTGAAATGTGGTTGTGTGGCAAAAAAAAAAAAAGCATAAATACAGTTGAAACGTCTGTATTTCTTTGCCGCAATAGTAACTTCTACACCGAATGTGGTCAGCCTACTTTCAAAAAAGGACAATTCTTCTAGCTGCCAATTTTATACGTTTCTAGGTAGAATTCAAACAATTCAGTTTCATTATTTCCCTTTTTAAGTGTCATCATGTTTGTTTCTTTTCCAAGCAAAATTATTTCCTACAGACATGAGAAATACTAGTAAAAATGAATATATTTGCCATGAAACAAAGTGAAAAGTATACTCAGCAGTTGCAAGACAAGAGTCAATAGCACATATGAGAGGCTGAAAACAAGCTTGGAAAAATGTTGTAAATCTGGTTTAGACCACAAAACATGACTCTTTTTTGTTGGAAAAATCACCTTTCCTCTGTAAATCAGCTTTACTCTTTCCTGTTCTGGATTTTAAATAATGTTAGTCAGATACTGCCTAATGAGGGAATCATAAGTGGCTGTTACCATAGCAACTACAGAGTTATTTTTTTTTAAAGTTTGTTTCTGAATTCTGAAGTAATTATTGAGTTCAATGACAGATATGCAGTATAACCCATACTTCACAGATTAAACCAGTTGTGTTATAGCTAATTGTATGGACTACAGGTCAGCACATGGATGAGTATAAAATGAGAGGATGAATTTTCTGGCTGTTATGAAATTGTGTTGTCTGGTTATATGACCAACATAAATATCGTAATAAGCAGCAGCTGTAACATCATGTGCTGCAGTGCAAAAAATGCTGGGATAATCAATAAAAGCCATTAGAGAAGAGGAATTGTCCTTCTAGAGAACACCATTGGTCTATATTGGAACAAATGGTGTGCAAATAGGTTTTTTTAGCATGAGAGTCGATATTTTTATGAATTTTAAGTGGCATATTTTGGAATCAAAGTGTGCAATTAAGATATCTAGTTCAGTTGTTTTCAACTATTTGGAAATCAAAATAGAGAGGAATAATAAACAGTTTCATACAGGTTGGACTAAGTTAACAGCAATTGCTTGAGAAAAGTAAATGTTCACAATTTTTACAAAGATTATGAAAGGAATATGCAGAAATGAACTGATTTTTCCTATTCAAGAAATGGCAAAATTCACACTTACTAAAGTACCTATTGAAGTCTAGCCACAGCCTGCTTCATCCTAAACTGCATAACAGAAACTGAGGCAAAAGAAAACTGCATGTTATTTTGTGCAGTGAAAACGTGATCCAGAATTTCCTGAATACAATAAGAAAACCCTCATCAACCTCAAGACATTCAGACCCCGTTTCACTCACTTATGAAGAACTCATTTTTGTTTTTAGAATATAGAGCAGAAACTCTGAGAGCATATTCTGCTCTGAAAACACTGTAGTGCCACAGAAAGCTATCTGCGTCTTTGAGAAGTTAAACCGACCATGATAATGTGTCATTGAAAAAAAAAAAGAAAAAAAAGGGAGAATTTGATTCAAAGTTGATAATGAGCTTCAAGGAGGAATCGTTAGTGTCTGTGCTCATTAAAAAACAGGGATTAAAGCAGTCCAATTAGTGCCCATGCATGAGAATAAAAAGGACAAAGTCCAAATATAGAGCAATGGAAATCATAATAAAAGATGTTTTGTTCTTGTTTAGAGGTTCCTTCATGCATTTGTGAAACAACAGATAATTTATTTTCTCATCATTCAAAACTATAGGCTCGTCTGCTTTGGAAACTTGTTTCACTTGCCTTCAGAAGACTTTAAAGAAAAAGTATCTGTAATTAAATTCCCATCTGCAAACAACATCAGAATTAATTGCAGATTAATGCAACTAGATTGGAACTTTTTCAAATGACAATTTTTTCTTCTAATTATCTCCCCTTTAGGGAATTGTGTATATAATGCCTCCTGCATGGAATAGAAAGTAGCAGGAAAAGTGAGATGCTTTGCAATGAAATGGAGTGCTTTAGTTGCAATGAGAGGCTTTAGCCATCTAAAAGGTAGGCATGTTATCTATGCACTTAGCAGCTTATTTAGATTGATAGAGAGAGCTGGGTGACTAATTCCATATAGCTTTAAATAAGGAATTTACAGCAGCTTTTGGAGGTATCAAGTATTCACTAGAGGATCCTGAATGACTGTCCTTGACCAGACCCTAACTTCTAAACAGCTTGAGCAGGATTAGACAGATTTCTGCCTTTTTTTGTGGGATTCATCTTGCAGGTGCAGAAATCTGCATGTCTAGAGTTAAGCAACCTGTCCAGCGTTCTTCATAATTTCAAAGATTTGGTCAATCCAGTCAAAAGACCCTTGAGAATTATTTGACATTTCCTGAGATAAACATTTTCATTTTGTCACTTGTGGTGTTTTGGCCTGGGTGACCAGATTTGGGGGTGAGCCAGGTGACCTCCAGAGGTCCCTTCCAACCCCAATCACTCTGTTATTTAAAGTCTTGTCAGGAAAGTAACAAGAACTGCCCAAGAACTAAAAATACATAATTTAAAATTACCCTGCAATATTTTATCTTGACCTAACTCTGTTATGATTTATTATCTGCAATGTTCTAATGTCTAGGGCTCTCAGATCTAGACAAGAACTGTACTGTATTAGTCATTAATGTCTAATTATATGTACATAATAACACAAGGCTGAACAATCCAGCATTTGGATCGTGGGAATAGGCAGCTGGGATCTTTTCCCCGATCTTTTCTTACACAGAAATTCGCTAAAGGTCTTTTCTTCTTTCCTGGTGCTCTTCCCATTTTATCTGAGCTACCACTTTCTGAGAAAATTGCTGTTTATCTTATGGATTTGTTCACATGTACTGCAAAGACACTCAGTCCAAATCATGAAAAATCACTTACCAATGTAGTGAGATAGTTTGCTACATCAAAGAAGAAATGCAGAGTACTGTGGTGCATTCCTCAGTTTGTATAAAACAGGAAAGGCAATTTTTGTGGCTTGTTTGTTTGTTTGTTTGTTTTTCTCAGCCCATGGCATTACTTAGATGATTATGCAAGATTGCAGGAGAATGGAGAAAAATGTACCAGTTGCAAGCATACCTCCTTCCAACAGATTAGTGGAGTGAAAATGAGCTGGCATCCTTTTTCAGCAGGCAGCCTTTTAAGTAGCACCAGCTTGGTGGCAATGGCCCATTTCACTCAAGGACGTTATCCTTAATAGGGTCTAAAGGATTATGAACAAAATTTTAAAACTTGGGTGCTAAATCTATATTTGGGTCTACCAAACAAGCATTCAGAGAGTGAGTGGGGAAGCAATGGAGCATAATTCTAGCTTGGTAATGAGGACTTGCTCCTGGGGAATCCTGCATTGTGGCTTCTTGCAGTTCTGCCCTTAACTCCTGGCCCCAGGCACTGTTTCATGCAAATTGCCTCCTTCTTGTCTTGGGAAGGTGCTCTCAAATCAGACTACAGGTGGGGGGACTCAATGCTTTTTTGGGACTGAGGATGAAAAAACACAAAACTGAGAATAGAGGAGAGAAGGGCTGTTCTGTAGGAGACATAAGGGCAAAGTAGAGTTTAAGGGAAAGGCAGAAAATTAGGAGAGCACTAGCAGACAGGAAAAGAGCCATCAGACCCAGAGGATGGAAGAATGGCATGGAAGAACAAATGACAGAGAAGAAGTCCTGGATTATATAACTTATTAGAGACAACATATTTTCAAACAGGGGAAAGTTTTCTCTCTTGAATAAGTCTGCCAACAAATTTGGATAGTGGTACCTGCAGTCTTCCTGTAGATTTGGCATCCCATTACAGATTGAAAGGTAATATGAGAGGAGTACTACAAAATCTGGTATTTGGAGTGGTGTGTTGGTCATGCTGCTTTGGAAAGCAAGAAATGTAAAAATCCTGGCTATGAGGTAATATATGAGTAGGTGTGAAGAGCTCTCCCAGTCTAGAAGAGGAATTCAGTGATTAACTGATGTTAGCTGAGAAAATACAAGGGACAAGTGAAGCTAGACTTTACAGGCAAGGAAAGAAATCACTAAAATGGATGTAAAAATAGGGAAACATCCAATTTCAGGACATTTAAAATTCACATGTCTGCTGCATGAATTGGACCTGCAATGCACATAGTGATTGCAGTGATTCAACATGTGCCTAAAACGGTGAATGATAGAAAATAACAACTGAGATGATGAACTATGTCATACTATATATATTCACAGAGAAACCATTTTAATGATCTCTGTATCATAAAAAGATCAGCAAAGAGACCTGAATGACCTCAGGACAGAGCTGAGTTGAGCTTCTTGGTGAGGAGACTGGAGCAGAGACAGTTTTTGGAGCAGAGGCAAACTCTGGGGCAGCCACCTGTGAACAGTGGATGATCAGCTGCCTCACGGGGTGCAAAGTGAGGGTGTGTCCAGGGTACCAGAAGCCTTGCAGCACTGACAGTTCCCAGACTACTGCAGCCCGAAGCCAGTGTGACTACCAGAGAAAACATCAGACCCTGAAAGGAAAAATTAACATGAATACCCCTCACTTCTACAAACTAGCCCTTTTTTCAAAGATACAGCATGTTTTTCCAGCTAGTTCAGATCTGCTTAATGTAATTTATTTTCTTTAACATACGGATATTTAATTTGTCTTCAGAATAAGTAGCTTAGACCACTAAGTCATTAATAGTATCCCTCTTCTAGCCTGCAGATTGATTATCACTCTTGCATCTACTCATTTAGAAAATGAAAATGAAATTCAGGGGTAGATAACAATATACTTTTTTCATCTCTTGAAAATTGCAGAGTTTCTGAGTTGTCTTCATTAATCTGTGTGAAGTAGAAGTGTCTGCCTTTTGTTTAAATTACCTTTCCTATTGTGACCATTTGAATATACAGATAGTAAAGGCTGTAACCCCACTGCGATGATCTTCTAGGCAAGTCAGACTGACCATAGCAGAACTTGTTTGGAAGCTGAAATTTCAAATGAGCTCACATGCTTTTTTTATAATATCATTTTAGGTTATTACTTTATTATCTAGTTTTGTAGACATGAGGGAGAAAATAAATGTTAAGGAAAGGTCTGAATCAACTATGTGAGGCATCTGGGTGAAAAGGGAGTGAAGTTTCCAGACAGTGTAGTCTATCAAGTTTTTCAAAGCATTTGAGATTAGTGTTAACCTTTACAAGATCAGTTTTAGACATTTTGCGCTGAGTTTAATGTTATTGAAAGCAAATCAAACCAAAAGACATTTCCTCACCATCAAATCTGCCTCCATGCTGCCCTTCTAACATGTTGTCTTGGTTTTGTTTTCAAGGGCACATCATAGCAATCTCCCAGAAAAAAAAACATACCATGGATGTTTGGGTCAAAGAGTTGGCGGTGGTGGCACTACTCACTCTGGCTGATGCTGATCTGCCGAAGCCAGCACGGGCCCCTCTGGTTCTGCACAAGCCTTTCATGGTTGTCTGGAATGCGCCAACTGAGCAGTGCAGGCTGCGGTACAAGGTGGACCTGGATCTCGCTGTTTTTGACATTGCATCCAACATCAATGAGACTCTGAGTGGATCCAATGTGACAATCTTCTATCACACTCATTTGGGATACTATCCCTACTACTCAGATAAGGGAGACCCCATTAATGGAGGAGTGCCCCAGAATGAAAGTCTTATCAAACACCTTAGCAAAGCAAAGTCTGACATTGAATATTGCATACCTATGAAGAAATTTCAGGGACTTGCAGTCATTGACTGGGAAAACTGGAGGCCCCAGTGGGATAGGAACTGGGGCAATAAAAGCATTTATAGAAATAAATCTCTTGAGATTGTTAGGAGACGGCATCCTCAGTGGTCAGAGGACAAAATTAGGAAAGTGGCTAAAGAGGAATTTGAAGATGCTGGCAGGAGTTTTATGAATAACACCATCCTTCTGGCTGAGCATATGAGACCAAATGGTTTGTGGGGTTACTATCTTTACCCAGACTGCTACAATTACGATTACAAAGAACACCCCCAAATATACACAGGGAAATGCCCACCCATTGAGTCTTTCCGCAATGACCTCCTGCTTTGGCTGTGGAAGGAAAGCACTGCTCTCTACCCTTCCATATACCTGGATTATATACTGAAGTCAAGTCCAAATGCACTAAAATTTGTTCACTATCGGGTTAAAGAGGCAATACGTGTTGCCTCAATTGCTAGAAAAGACTATATTTTGCCTGTGTTTGTTTACTCCAGACCATTTTATGCCTATACTTTTCATGTTTTAACAGAGGTAAGCAGACAGACTTCTTCCAAAATTTAGAAATTAGAAATAGCCTCTTAGAAAAAATATGTTCTAAAAGCTTTTCCTGTATAAAAGCACGTACACATTTGTTTTTCGTATTTCAGGCAGAGAGGAAGTACTGTAGTCACAGTACAAAACTCTAAGCCTTTCAAGAGTTAATATTGCAGTGGTTTGGTCTACCTCTGTGAGATAACATTGTATATTTTTAATGAGAGTAATTTAGAAAGAAAGTACAAAGAAATAATTTCCTTCAGGAAGTAATTCATTCTGATATTTTAATTCTTTAGGGCAGCTTGTGAAATGAACTTGACAAACTTTGTGAAGTTTAAAACTAATTAGTGCAATGGAAAGATAAACTTTCATGAGAAAGGAGCCTCAGGGCTTTTTTGTTTCTTTATGCAAATGTAAATTCATTCAGTACAGAAATAAACTAGTCAAGCAAAGTAATCTGGCCTGGAGTTCCTAACTCCATGATGAGCATTGGCCACCTATCTCAGTTTTCAGAAGTACAATAACTTCATGTCCAACATGTAGTGCTAAACTGTGGAGTCCTTTTATCAAAGAAACCCAGTTTTTGACTCATGCAATGTTCCATCAACCAGTGTCCAAGTGCAATAAATATCTAGTGGCCACAACACTGATGGTAAATTATATATGTGCAAATCTCAGACCTTCTGGATACATAATGATGATTGTTGCTCTGACTTTCTTTACGCACATAATAGAGAAGCACAGACACTTATTCATTTCTTGAGTAGTTGTCTCAAGTGCCAAAAGTTTTTCTTTGGTTTCTATCAATTCCATGAGAAAAGAGAAAATCTGGGGCAAGGAACTCATGGAAATAACCCCTTGATGACAAAGGGCATCTGGGGTGCTCCCTCCCCTAATTTTCTGGAGAGCTGCATGGGAGATTCCTTCTACTGCTGCCAGAGACAAGTTCTTGACTCAGACCAGAACAGAAAAAGGGAGAGAAGTGGCAAGGCAAAAGGCAAAGTTCAGCCCAGTGAACCACAGGCTGTGGGGGGCTTCAGCCTGGAGCTGCAGCTGAGGAGGTGCAAAGGAAGCAAATTGTGCACAGACATAATTAGGAATTTGTTCTGGCTCATTTTCAGCTACCAGGAACTCTCTGGAGCTGTTTTTTCTGTGGAAATCACAGGTGCTAGCTGACTCAGAAATCGTGGGCAGATAGGCCAGTCTGGCCCTGAAGGCAAGGAGTCACTGGGGTCAGTACAGGCAGGATGTCACCCAGAACACCTTCACTGAGGAACTCAGGCTAGGAAATACATAAGAATTCTTTAAATGCAGTCTGTGATAATACATTTTTATAAAATTGATTAGTCCCTTGAGAAATATAAAAATACCATGAATGTTACTGAAAGCTATGAAAACTAGCATGCTGTTACCAGTTATGTGTGAGTTCAAAATCTGTGGTGGTACCTAGTTACTGTTTTACCTTCAGCTATTTTCTGAAGAGTACAGTGGTAATTTGGAGTGATGCTCCTCTCAGGTTACATTCTTTAACTCACCAGTCTGTTTTCCAGTTGCATGTAGCCATTTACTTTTGGATGCTTCAAAGATCACTTTACAACTCTGCAGCCAGGAAAGATCTTTGCATAGCCAGAGAAACATATTTTGATTATGCTCCACCTCATATTTTCTTATAAGGACAGCATGGACAAGGTACTCAGCATGGGACAGGGCTTAACATGTGTCCAGACTACACACATCATCTGTGAGGACAGCTTGGGGTCTGACAGGAACTTGCAGGGTTGCATTTAAAAATCTTCTGTATAGGAATGATCCAGAAAATAATGTTCTTGTATTCTTTCATAGGCCTGGAGCCACCAGGATAATTTAAATGTGGTTTTGTATGTTCAGATTTTAGACTAGACTGGAGCTTCTCGTTTGATCCATGCCATGCCCCTAAAGAGATGCTCATAAAGTTACAAACACGGCACAAAACCTCTGGGCTCCAGAAACGGCAATGTGCATCAAGGTGACAAGGAAAGGTACCAGTGTAGGACAATGACATCCAGGCTAAATGGCCATAGAAAAATTGGGACAGTAGGCAGTTGGGATAGTTACCTGACCTCTGTTAGGGACTGGGCCAGGAGAACCACAGCTTTGAGCTGTGCAAGAGCTGTACCTTCTATTCCAACAGAAACACTACTGATATATTCAAGGCTTGTGTGCAAGCCTTTCTGTACACAGGGCTTATATGAAATCGCACAGTGGAGTCAGAAAAAATGCGTGTGAGTCAGAATCGCTGAGGGAGAGACACAGGTCTATCAAGCCTTCCGAAAGATGAAAGGCCCAGGTGCCAGACAGATGCTGTAGCTGTGTGTGATGTACCTTTCACCCTGACTGCATCTGGAAATCAGGTGAGTTGTGCATAAGGTATCTGAGAAATTAATCCTGCTTTTTATCATGGAAACAATTTATAAATTCTGAATCAGGATCCAAATCATTATGAAAGGTTTCTGTATCTGCTACAAACGTGTATAAGCACTTTGCCATCTGTGGGGTATTTAGGAACTTTCTGCCTAGACAATTCTCTACTAAGCATATGGGAGAGGGAAGTCACACAGTAGCATCTGTGCTTCCTGACTAGATGGCTGAAGTCATTAATGAAGCAGGATGACAATTGACAAATTATTAATAATGGATAACAATCCTGTTCTTCCCCTACACAGTCTTCTCTGATGGCCAGGTGTACATGTGTATAGAGACCACTCCCTGCAACCATGCCAGGCTTGCACTACCATTGCTGAATACAGAAAACTCTTGTCTGTAACTAAGGCTCTTCAAGATTACAGATGTACTTATTTTTCTTTCCTCAACATGTGACTAGAACTGACTGTCTTGTTTTGTCTTGAGCTCCAAAACTGAAATGGTTTAGTTCACCTCTTATTTTTTTAATGTCCAGTGCAGTGACTTGGGTGATCTAAATACAAAGAAACATAAACAGACACTAAAGCCTCCTCCTCCCTGCCAAATCAGCTGTCTATTTGGAGATAGTCCAGCCTAGTCTTGAGGAACTTAGGTAGTTGCATACTGCCCCCAAAAGCTTGAACAAGAATGAGCATCAAAAGGGAAGAGGCTTTGTTGACTTTTTAATCATTTGGAGGAATACCAGTCTCCTATGTCTGATACAAGGAAAAAATTAGGATTCTCCATCTAGACAAATGCCAAGATATTAATACTTAAAATATCTTTTTTTTTTTTAATTGCATGTTTTCTTCCATATGAGGCTTTTATTACACTCTCACAGAAGAGCCAGGCCAGTGAGCCCCCACCAATGCCAAGCTGTGCTGTGTGAGGAGGGGCACTTGGTTCCATCCCAAAACCAGGACTGCTGTGTCTGAGGCTGCTGCTGGAGTTCTTCATGGAGGCACCTCCTTATCTCTGGCCCCATTTTGCCACTCTCAGCTATTAGGAGAGGCACATATCTTTCCTTTTCTCAAAATACCCAAATGAGGAACGAAACCTTTACTTTCTGACCCTCTCTGTGGCACAGGAGGAGGAAGAAGGGGTTGGTGTGTCCCTCTTTGTATGACCATCCACTGGTCAGAGCACCTACCTCTGGTGCAGAAGCTCTTGGCTCTGTTCTCTTCCCAGCCTGCTCAGGATGAATCCAGCACCCTGTGTCAGGCACCAGAAAAGAGTTAAGGAATCATCAGACCAAAAAGAGCAAGTGATCAGAGAGCAAAAATAAAAGCAAGGGTGCAACCTCCTGCCCATAGGTCATTTAGGGGAGAGCCCTTCTGTGTTGATGGCTTTAAGGGTTGGTTTTGTCCGTTTTATATCCATATGAATTAGACATGAAGTGCTGTAATCTTTTTGTGGATCTGATAAAATGAACAAAAATATAGATGTGGAATATGGGGTTATAAAACCTAGATTTACTGACTTCTGGTCAAGCACTCTAATTCCCAGAGCATATTACTTACAAAAAGTTTATTTCAGGGTTTTCTCAGGTCTTAGCTCATCCAGCAATGCTAAATATTTATTGATTATTTATTCTGGATGTCTGATAAGTTTTAATTAATTTGTTAATGAGATCTGATATGTTAGTGCAAAATCACTCAACCGTCATGTGAGCAATGTAGAATCACAGTCCAGCCTTTGTATCTGGGTAAACTTCATAAAACGTGTTGCAGAGGACAAAGGCCTGGGAACTCTCATTATCAACACATCAGACTGTATCTCACATTCTTTTAACATTTGATATTTTGATCTTTAATTAACACACCTTTTTTTTTTACTGATTAATTAATTAATTTGCATATGAAATACCCCTCCTCCTTATTTCCCCTTTGAAAATAACACCTGCAGCCCACACACCTATCCTTTAAAAAGCACTACTGGCCTGTATACTTTTAAGAGTGATGACGGTCTCTAAAAGACTGTTTGGGTGATCAGCAGCAGCACGAGCTTCAGGCAAGACCAGTTATACTTTATACCACTCTGAACTCTGCACCAAGAGCCATTAGGCAAGTTCTACTCTTCCAGACTTTTGCAGGTTTTCCTGCACTGTTTTGTCCAGCCTTTAGTTAAGGGTCAAAGCTCCTGCTCTCTCTGAATTCTCTGTAATTGTCTTCAACTCTTCAGTGGATTCTCCCTTTCCCATGACATTTATTTGTGCTTTTTTTTATATCTCTCAGGCCACAAATGTTTTGGGAATGGGAACTCCATAACTATGCATTGATAAATCAACAGGCCCACTTACACAGAGAAATAAATTATTTAGTAGTAATTAACAATAATAACATGGTTCTTCCACTCTATAATTTTGCTTTTCTAAGATGCCACCACCATACTGAGATAATTTGCTCGGTATTTTGTATTGTTCTCTCATTAAAGAGTTGCAAAGACTGTATAAAAGACCACCACTATCTTTTTAAAGGAATTTTCTCTTTGTCAAATTGAGAAATATTGTAATGTCTGTCATTGCAAATACTGAGCAGGAATTACTTTTTAATCAATTATTGTAGACAGAAATGGTTTTAGATGTAATTGATTATTCCTTGAAATTTGGGGGAAGAAGCTACTTCCCATGTATTTTTGAATTGCATTTTTCTAGACACAATATTCATAATCTCAGAGAATGGCTTTAAGACACTTGCAAGATACATTGCCATGCTGTTGGCAAGGCATTGGTGACTCCTGTTCTACACTCAGGCTGCTCTGGTAGACTTGTATTATTGCTACTGCTACCTTACTGGTAGCTTAACTCAGCTCCTTACTGGTTCACTTCTAGAAGTGGACATGGTTAAATCATTACGCAAATATGTGTGCTTTTGGGTTATTTCTCCCCACTTGGCACTCGTAGCAGGGAGAGAGGTTCATTTTTCAAAGATATGTTTCCTGGACTGATGGCACTCATGCTGGTAGAAACAGCAGCCCTGTGACTCTGTTGGCATGGCTAAAGCAGCACGAGTTAGACCCCTGCCTAAAGCCTATCAACTGCAATTAGACTCTGTGAGGGTGATCCAGTGATGTGTGATGATACTTACCATCACCTGCCAAAAATGTTGCCACAGTAGGTTTGGTAATCATTCAAAGACTAGTGGATAAAACAGATCACTCAATTCTTACTCCACTGGCTTGGTTGGAGGAACCCTTGTGAGTAAATTGTTAGGATTCCATTATTTAGTAGGCACACTGATGAATGCCACTTATGTAAACCTTTGGAGAGACACAGAGGACCTTTCTAAACTTAACAGTGATTTTGTTGTGAAGAATATACCACAGGACCAATGTTGCCTCTGAGAAAAAAAAAGAGGTGATGCCCATATCCCAGTGCTTTTTTGCTTTTACATTTGTATCTTTGTTTTTCTCATGCGTGGATTTGGCCTTCTTTTTCAGAGGGATCTGGTCAATACCATTGGGGAAAGCGCGGCTTTGGGAGCAGCTGGAGTTGTTCTCTGGGGCAGTATGCAATATGCCAGCTCAAAGGTAGGTCGTATCAGTTTATCAGTTCTTAGGAATCAACTCAATACCTCTTCTCTGACACCACACCCTCCGTAGCACCTATCTGCCTTTATCAATGTCATCAGCCAACAACTAAGGATGATGGCTCAGTGCTACTTTCAGGTCTCATTAGTTCTGTTAGGCTGAGAAGTCCCATTGCTTCAGAGCACATTGCTTTGGGCAGGTCATTTGTAGATCAGTGGAATAATGAGTCCAGGTGAGGAGAAAGACAGGTTTCAAAAAAATGCCATACAAATATAAGCACAGCTTGTTTTACTGCGTTCTGCTTTGTAACTCTGGAAGTTGTCCAGATTGACTGGGAAGGGATGGAGTCTGGAGGTGAGGTGTTTTCTCTGGCTGCTAATGTTGAAATGCTACATGGAAAATAATGTCACAAGAAAAGCCCTAGTTACTTCTCCCAGGGTCTTCAGACTTTCACAAATAAACCTTCTTGAGGAGACGGGAGGCAGCACTGAAGTTTCCCAGGAGGCATGGCAGGCTAGCCCCCATTCCTAAACCTGGGCTAGTCTTGGGTGCCCACTCTGCTTTTCATGCAGTCTGCTCTCCTACTCCTGAAGTCCCTGGCAAAGTACCACTGACTTGGTCAGAGGAACCAGGAATTCTGAACTGGAACTTTCTAGCTGCAATTGCAGCAGCTTCTGTGCTGGTTTATGAAAATTATGTGGCTCCTGGTAAACTGAAGGTATTGGAGTGATCAGGGCCAGAGTGGTGACTTCACTCGTGCTTTAAATCCTATTAGTCCCATACACTTCTCCTAGTCAGCAGTTACCAGAGATCTCTACTTAAGGAACCAGTTAGTCTCAGATTACCACATAAACTCTCTTTCTGCTTCCTGGGGCTCCTCCTTTGACTCATACTCTATGTTCCTAGCAGGCACTCAAATAGAAACTGTAGTAGAGGTCAACACTTTCCTAATCTTACTCATGGAAATAAGCTCATTTAAACCCAATAGATCACTCCAGTATGTACGTCCAACAAGATTTATCTCAATGGATTACTTCAGGCAAGAACAGTTTAGTACTGGCATCTTTTTAGATATAATAAACTTGGACATAGTGCTAGATACTGAGAAATGTGTCATGGTCTTTTATTATCCACAGGAGAGCTGCCTGACGGTGAAGCAGTACATTGATGGACCTTTAGGACACTACGTCATTAATGTGACCTCAGCAGCCAAACTCTGCAGCAAAGTCCTGTGCAAGAAGAATGGAAGATGCATCCGCAAAAACAGCGACTCGTCTGCTTACCTCCATTTGTCACCCGCTGATTTTAAGATCCATGACCGTCACTCAGAGAGGGGCCCCAGGTTCCAGGTGACTGGTGAACCCAGCCTGGAGACTATTGAAGCCATGAAGCAGAGATTCATTTGTCAGTGCTACCAAGGCTGGACAGGAATATTTTGTGAATTGCCTGACCAAAGGCTATTGGAGCACTGGGTTCGTGTAGTGTTTAGTAGGTCAAGAAAAGAAAACCTTTTTATCTTTCTCTTAGGAGCCATGCAGCTTCTTCTGCTTTACTCTGCACACTAAGGTCTTCTAAGGCAGTGCAAGCAAATAAAAAATGGTGCCTCTAAGAGTTCTGTTTCTTAGAAAATTTTTATTGTGAACAGAAAAGGCATTGTTGATTAAATAATTTTATTCTGTTTCATAATTTCCCACTCCTGGAACTTTTTTAGACATTAAAATTTTGAAAGCATTTTTTTACCAGCTCCTTTACTCCTACCTTGTGTTTCACTCATGTGTTCAACAGATAAAGATTCTGTTGTTGCAGTGGAAGTTTTACCTGAGTAAAAAAGTTGAATGAACTTGTGCAAAGATTCAACCATGTAGAAATTTAAAAAAAAAGAACACAGAACCTCTTTGTTTCAAGGCTGGGTGATTTAACATGGTGTTGAGTAGAGTCTTGTGGACCAGGGATTGGGAACAGCTCTCTGCAGCTCTTTCTGAAATCAAGTGGTACATTGTGTGAGCAGCTGCTCTGTGCCCAGAGCCACATCCACTGATCCTACTGCTTCTGCCTAAGCAATGTGAACAGTACAGAGTTATACACCAGCACACACTTTTAAAAATTTATATTTCAGTATTCTGAGACCTAATTTGATTCATGTTACTTCTAGAGGTATTGGTATTTCCAGTACTAGTGTTGTGCCATCAGTTTAAAAGATGCTGTTTGACTGAACATTTCTGCAATTTCTTTTCGGGGAGGGGATTCTGAGCACCGAGCAGCACTTCTGCCTGGGCAGGAAACAGGGAAGTGCTTCTTTGTTCACTCCAGCCCCTTTGGAAGGAGGCACCCCGGCTGCCTTTGGAGCTGCTGCAGGTCTTTGCTTTCTGCTGGCTGGTCAGTGGGAAACGAGAACAGGCTGACAGATCCTACTGTCAGGGTATGTTTCCCTCAGCAGGTCAGGAGAAAAAGAAGAACTCTATTCATTGAAATATTTTGGCTTGCAGCCTTTGGCTTCAGATGGGGACCTCTCTGAAGGTGGTATAGCTTAATGATCTACTGATTACTGGTTAATTTAGCGTCCATAACACGCTGTCCTGTCAGGCTGTGCCATGTCCATTTGCAGTTATTCATTGGTTCACATTCATGTGTGAACAAATGTACTTCATCAAAGACCTATCTGTCTTCCACATAGCCTTTCAATGTAACAAAAAATGGATGCCTTCACTGAATTGAAGACAAGCCCAAGAAATTGCCGACACCACTCTGACTTACTAAAATAATTTTACTTGAGGTTTTTGTGTGATGCATTGAACTGAATATTGTTCCGGATCATGGACACAGACATTAATAAGAAACCCACAAGTGGGTCTAAGACTTCTTTTTTGCCCTTACTAGTGCCTGTATTGATCATCTGTGGCCTGACTACATTGCTCATATTACACAGTACCCCATTCCTGTAGCAGTTTGATTAAAATCAGCAAGGCTATATGGAGAAGATACTCGACTGTGAAAGGAGGACTGAACCTGTCTCTTATCCAGGCCCCCTTCTTAAGACTGTCCTAAATTACCTTAAACATTAACATGTCTCTATGAATTATAATCTGCTGTATTCTATGTAATCTTCTTATCTCTGAACATTTCTTCATGGCAACCACACATAACAAAAACTATCTTTGCTTTGCCCAGACCAGATTCACAGCTGGTGTGAAAGGTGATATTTAGATTCACTTGAGCCAAAGATCCAGCTCATAACAGATGTGCAGTGGATGTTAAGGCTGCCTTTAAATATAGACACTGAAATTGAACAGACTTCAGTTAAGTAGAGACTTGAGTGACTTAGGCACTATAGTGAGTCACTGTAATGTCATGTGCTGAGAAGCCCCAGGAGAGCTTTGCCACTGACCTTTTGCTTTGTAATGTGTCACAGCAATGGAGGACAGCAAAAGTAAAGGTAAAAAACTTCCTCATTTTGGTGGGGGAGAGAGAGGATTAAAATTAAAGTTTAGAAAAATTTACAGCTGTTAAGAGCTAAGCCTTTAAATTGAAGTTATTGTGTTTACCTTATAAAATACTTTTTAAAATATGTATATATGTATATTCTGCTTTAGCCTCTTTATTCAGTTCAGAGTTCGTTAAACTTCAAGGGAACTTACACATACTTTAATATCTTGAAAGCATAGAAACTGTCTGCCCAGCTTTGCTAAATACCTGTCACCAATGTCAGGATGTTTTTAAACTGGATGCTCCTTGTTTGTGTAATGCTGTCTTGTAGAGCTGAAGTGAAAATGTTGTAATGCTTATGCACTGTGTCAGTGAAATGTGTTTATAAAATGTTCTGTGTCACTTCATAATGTGTTTTCATTACTTCTGTGTACTTATAAGAATAAATGATGTTGAGACTTAAACAGACAACTTATTTGGGTAGCATAAACTCAATTAAACTGACATAAGGTCTTCATCAGCTAAAGTTCCGGTAATTTGTGGGAAATTTATGCAAACTAAAGAAATGCTGTGCATGAAGTGTCTGTATTCCTGACTCAGTCTGTGGTGTATATTCTGTATCAGGAAACACTGGTAGGCACCTGTACGAGTACATAAGGCTCTGTCAGTTCATGTCAGGTCCAAATTGGTCCCATGGTTCTTCTTTAGCCTAGGGTACGATTTCACACAGAAGAGGGTATGAGTGTCTGTGGTAGTACATCCATCTGGACACAAAGGTTTTTGAATTCGAGTCATATATTTCTGTGAAGAACTGCAAGCCCAGTTCTGCATCTGCATCACTATGTTGTCTTAGGTAAAAGAGCAAAATCAGAATTTGGTCTGGGGTTCTTAATAATTATTGAAGGAATCAAGCACGTCAGTGAATGTAACTTTATAATTTCTTTTCTATTTCACCAAGTTAGAGCCCTTTCTTTTGTGAAGGAAACAACATTTACCATAAGACAATATCCCTGGAAGGAGTAGAGTTGGATGTAGCTCTGCTGCTGACCGAGGATGGGCAGAAGTTGCACCGATGAATGTAAGGTCTCTTATGTCTTGAGTGCTCCCATGTGGGACCACCAACTACACCAGCCAATACCAAAGTCAGGATGTATTTGATTCCTTAGCTCCACAGATGGGTCACCTACCAGAAGTTCACTCTGTGGTGCTGCATTAGTGCCCTTTGCCAGGCAGAATCCGAGGTGAGATCGTGACAGGTTGGCTGGAAACTGATGCTGGGCAGGACCACAGAGTATGCACCACAAGAAATATAGTCAAAACTCTGGTAACAAGCAATTTTTACCTTCAGTTACCCTTAAATTAGTACTACTCTTAAAATTAAACTATGAACTAATTGATTCACTTAATACAGGTTGTACGGTCCAGTCTTTGGATCCAGCTTGTATCTTTAGTACAACTACTTGGAGAAGTGAGAGTTTGAAGCAGCAGAGAACATTTACAATTATGTCCTTAGCCAGAACCAGTTCTTTAACCGTAGTTTATGCTGGGAAATATTGATTTCCAGAGACAACAGAAAAAAGAGTTTGATTTATTTTATCTGAGCCACTTCTGCTTCAAGATGATCATGGACTTAGACCCCAGTTCTTCCCAAATGTTGAGCTGTGGAGTCCTCTAATTAGCTGAGGATAAACAATACCAACAGACTGACAGGCTTTCAGCTTTTATCAAGTTTTCTGATTTTGCACTCAAAAACTTTGAAATTTGGGGAAATATTATGCTCATTTCTTGTTTCTCCTTCACCAGAGCTGGGTGTTGCACTTAATAAAATGTGTGTTCTGAGCAACTCATAAATATATAGAAAGGCTGGGACTCATTTTGTTCCACTTCCGTCTGACTGGGAAATGTGTGGGATTGTGGTTCCAGCTTGACCAGCTTTAGGTGCCGTTGGCATCTTCTTTCTGCTCCCAACCTTTCCTCCCACTCCCATCCCTCCATCATGGTGTGCTGTTCCCTGCTTGTGCTGGCACAGCTGCTCAGAGGCCCTTGACCTGATCTGGATTGGGAAACCATCCAGGTCAAATGTTCCCTTGTTAAAATAAAGGTGCTTTCCCACAATGCTTTTTTTTCCGAAAGTCAGAATAATTCCTCTATCTGACTCACATTGTTCTGCCCATAATGTTTAGCCAGGGCTGAGGAAGTGGACAAAAGCCACAAGGAAGTAGTAGCACAGCCATAAGCTGAGTATTGTCACTCAAGACAATAAATTGTGAGTAGGCAGCCTTGGTATGCAGTTGGCAGCATCAGTCATGGCTCACCCAGCCTGGCCCCTGGGGTCTGTGTGGCAGGGGAGGGGCAGTGCCTGGCAGCCTCTGCCCTCCTGCCTGCCTCCGTGGGCGACAGCGGGCAGCACATCCGTCCGAGGATGGGGATACTGCTGTGTCAGGGCACCTGCCAAAACTGAGGGCTCCTTGCAGTGATCAGCCCAGACCTTGGTGCCTCACCAGATGCCAAAGTCAGGATAAGTAAAACTCTCCTGGCATGGCCCAACTCAGGGGCCTTTTGCCACTGAGTCTTAAGTTTGAAAAAAGATGAGAAAGGCTTCCTGGCTGAATGTAATCGTATGGCATTTTTGTGTTTCATCAGCTTTTTCCAAATGTGGTGTTCTCAGCTAGGGTCAGTGGCTTTGTAAGAATGGGAATGATAGGATTGTTTAAAAAGGAGCTAACAGCTGTCACCAACGAAACCAACAGAATGAAATCTCAGAGCAGTCTGGATTTTTAATGCTGCACATGAACACCTTTCTGAGTACAAATCTTCTTTTAAAACTCCTCCTAAATTAAAAATTATATCAGTTTTGCACTGAAACAATTTGTTGTAGATAATGAATTAAATTTGTGTGTCATGCACAATAAGGATACATATGGAAGTTTTTTGCCAAAGAAACTTTGATATGCTCAAGACGCTGTGGCAGCCACAACTTGTCTTTTTTTTATCTTTCAGGAAAACTAATTTCCTGTTATCTGTGCCAGACTGAGGGTGGGAGTGTTTGCAAACACAGCTTACTCTAAAAATAAGTTGGAAGTGATAGTTCTGTACACTTCGAAGAACCATACTGACTGGGAACAGTGCAGCTTCTCAGATACAAAAGTTCTATCCATGTAACAGCCTAAGGAAGAACAATGCTGTTGCATATTGCTTAATGAATTTAAAGCCCCTGAGTTGTTCTCACTCAGCCATGGCACTGCGTGCCTTCCAGATACCACAGCACGAGGCAGTAAGGAACAGCTCGAGGTCCCATTAGGAAAGAGGGGAGAACTCTTTTGGTGGCTTCTCAAATTAAGTTTGATTTAACTTTGAGAGGTAATTTTGCTGCTTTTAACAGTTACAACATACCAGGCTATCCCTTGTTGAATGTCAACAGAGTAGTTCTATGGTAGCATTTTTCTGATTCAAGGAATGCTTTGTTTAAGCTGTAATAAGAAAAGAAGGGGATATGTGTATGTGTGTAGTTATCCAGATATATCTAGGTGCAGGTATAAATGAGAGTGTGCATGTTCATACTGTAATGCATGTGTCTGTGAGTTTGACTCAGAAGCAGCAGAACAGCTCTGAGGGGTGTGAGGCTTTGTTTTCTGCCTGGCAGGAGCAAGCTTGGAGCAGTTGCATAACCTTACAGCCTGGCATGTATGGCCTGCACTGCTGCGTGGATTATGTCTATTATGCAACCCCTTTTATACCGGAGCTCACAGCATCTAACAAGCTGAGAATAAGCAGACTTCCATAATTTCAAACAACAGTATTTTAAACTTCACTTAGGTGGCTGCTTCTATTTCAACACTAAATTTGGCCTCTTCAAAAATTTTATTTATTTTTTGAATAGGGTGGTGTTTTAGCACACTGGCAGCCTGTTTTCTCAGAGAAAGTCAGAGCTCTTTTGTCATTTTTCCATTACAGCAAGAACTTTCCTAGCTTTTATTTAAGGCGCTCTCCAACATCTGCAAAAACAAAGGAACCCAGAGCATCAGTTCTGCTTTTTCTCCTCAGACAGTCAAGAAGTCTGGTATTTGTGGGCAATTTTTGGAAAAATGATGTTTGTTTCCAGGGTAGTAATAACATTCTCAGTCAATCAGACAGCCAATTATTAAGAGCATTTCTTGTATTACTCCTTCAAATGCTGAGTTTGCATGGTAGAACTATAAGCACTTAGTTTTTCCCTCTGCTGAAGGTGCTCCTTACCTTGGCTTTGTGTCCACTTGCCCTGTGTGCTCAGGAAGCCCTGCAGGGCTGGGATTTTTCCACGCCTCCCTTCTGGACAGCAATATGGTCAGTAGCTCATGTACACAGAGGACAGCTGGGTGTTTTTAGCTGGCACTTGCATTCACCTTGTGTTGTCACCCTTGTCCTCCATGTGTGGCTGCAGTTGCCTGTCCCCTTCGTGAGGGGCAGTGAGCATTTTAATGCCCAGGGTATCAGCCTCTCCATTTCTGCACATGGATCCCAATGGGAATGTTAAAAAAGGCTCGTGCCATGTATTGCTTCCCCCGTGCTGGGCTGTCTTTGGCTTGTCTAACTCTGTGGGTACAGGGAATATCCAAAGCACCGGCAGGGCAGTTTGACACAGGATTTCCCTACATGGTAGACCACAGGCCCTGATGATGATGCTGATCTACCCTGAGTGGGACGCAGGGATGGGGGAACACTGCCCCCAGGCCAGATGCAAACTGGCCTTGGTAGGGACAGGACAGAGGCAGGGCCAGTGCATGCCACCCACTTCTCTATCAAAGGTGCTTCCTCAAGCTTTGTAAAACTGAGTCAGGCTCAAAGATCCCACAGTGACCTTGAGTACCAACAATGGACAGTGATGGTCTTTGCTTGAGATCAATTAAAACAAGCACGCACTGAAGTCCTTTGGAAGCCTTGGACTGCTCCTTGGACAAGTATTCTTTTCCTAAACGTCAGCATCAAGCTTTACTGTGTGGAATTTGGACATTTTTTCTAAACCTAGAAGTAGGGAGGAATGAGACAAGCTCTCCCTGGGCTTCCATGGGAATTCAGGTACTGATACACCTTGATTTAGAAGGAGCAATGATGCATGAGCGCCACTGTTGTATTCATATGTCAGCAGCAATTCTCAGGTCTGAGCACATTCAGATTAAAAACGTATAATAAACCAGCCTGATTTCACTGAAGATGATGATTTGAGTGGTAAAGTTACCTCACTTTTCACATTAACCTCACCAGAATGCAATCTCCTATTTTAATTTTGTTTTGATTTCTCCACTCTTAAAGGGGCACAACCTTATCTGCTGTAAGATGGTTTATCATCATTGACTTGGAGTACCTGAAAAGCAGGCATGAAATATTCATGTTTTCTTTGTTCACCCTTGGAATTTTCCTTTTAGACTGGCGTTAGTCCATTAGTTCCCAGCACCCACCAGCTGCTGTAAGGACTGTCAGCACCAGTTCCTCAAAATATCCTGTATGCTCCTTGCAGTGAGGCAGCAGGTCCTGTGACACCTGACGAGAGTAAGATGGAAAGGCACTCCAGGGGCACGGCCACTGAGAGAGGCTCATTAGGTTTGTTCAAAGTCTCCATCCACATGAGTCTTACCGAGGTCTACACGACCCCTGGCTTAAAATAATTGCAATAATCCCTTAGACTGACATCACTCAATTGTTGTATTTTCTGCAACACTAGCATTTAGCTCTAATCTAATGCTCAGCTGGTGGGGATGAAAAAAATCAAATTTTTTTGTTGTTGTTGTTGTGTTACAGCTACCCTGTAGGAGTAGGAAGAGAGGAATGTCACCCATATCTGCTGGTGCTGGGTGCAAGCTGTGATCACTCCACTGCGCGTGTGGGTGCTTGTTCTGCTCTTTGGAGGCCGATCTTACCCTACTTCAAATACACAGTAACTCTGCTGGACCCCCAGGAAGGGTGGTGGGAGGACAGTCAGCTCCTTTCTGCTGCACAGGGCTAACCTCCTGTTTAATTTCTTTGAGAAGACCATGCTCGAAACATTAGGGACGACTGGTTTAGTTTTCAGTTAGGGTTTGCCATACAATTGCATCAGGAAAGTGGGCAGAGAGGAAAGCTGCTTCTCAAAAGAACCAATTCAGCACAGTTTAAAATGCTGTGAGGAATAAGAGAGGCAGAGGGAGAAACCAAGCAGTTCTGATGCTTTTAAATGGGCTCCCACATTTTTTCTGACGCAGCTTGAGGTCAGGTGGCTGGCTATGCTGGATTGTGGTCCTCTGTGCCACTGTGCTGATTCTATGGTGTAAGCATGTAAAATATAGTTCCCAGTGTAAAGGCTGCTACCTTTGGAAAAGGCAGGTTCTGGAAAACCTTTGGGATTAAAACAGGTGGAAAACTGTGGTTGTGACCACTGAGAATCTTGCAAGGCTGGACACGGGCCAAAGAGGCTTTGTGATTATTTCAGTGTACGCCAGAAAAGGACCCAGTCATTGGCATCAAGAGCATGAGGAAAGTACAAGCTAAGCATAAGGATTGCTTTTATGGATGTTTCAGTGGGCCATTAAATCAAGCCATCAAACCATCTGCCTTTTGCTAGGACTAAGCAGGAGTCTAATCTCCCAGGCTGGACCACTGTCAGGTGTAATTGTCTACAGATGAGAAACATTCGTGCAGCATGAAGTGGGGGACATTTTTTAGGTTCAGAAGTCCAGCTATCTAGTAGGCCACCAGAATGCGTGTTCTCATGTAAATAACACAAATGGTTCACTCTGGTGGCAAAAGGAGCTGAGATGACAGAGGCCAGATGATTGTCCTGATGAGCCCAACACACAGTTGTAGCTTGTCTGCTACAACGTCATCTCCTGTGTCCCGAAGTCCCACAGAAGTCATGATAAGTTAAATTTTACTACAAAATTGCTTTTCAATAATTTAGCATTTTAACTTTTGATTCATCATTTAACTCATTCCTTACAGTGCTAGGGAAATAGCTCTATTGGATCAGATTCATACTTTAATTTGTAGCATTTTGAGGAGGCCTTGCCCTAATTTTGAAATGTCCTTCAGCAGTTAATGCTGCTCAGGTTTTCTAGCACCTTCATCAGGATCAGTGAAGGACTGTACTTAAAGAGTTTGAATCTTGGCTATCATCAGCCATCAGTGTTGCTGGGTCAGGTAGATAATTGTGAGATGAGGTCCATTTTTATTATCTATTATCCATTTTTATCATTATTATTTTTTCTCCATTTTTATTATCCGTAGTGCTGTTCATTCAGTCCCTTGCATTTACTAACATAACAGAGATACTCTGCAGAATCTCAGTGAGGCAAATCACTAAAGGTTGCCTTGAGCTAATAAGCCCCCATCCATATGAGGAAAGGTAGAGACAGCACAAGCATCCTGCCATACCCCCCTCGCTGAGGCTGTTGCAACCTCCGTGGCTCTTGAGGTCATCTCCTTTGTCACCAGCCCCCAAGCACATTGCCACCAAATCCAGGTCCAGCACAGAAAGCAAGATTCACTGCTGACAGCGTGACTTCAACTGGAAAAAACCTCATTCCATCATCTGACTTATGAGTGCGTCAGCTTTAGCTTTGCTGATAAAAATTCAGCAAAAGGATTATTTTGTAAGAGTCCAGGGATTTTATTGGATCTCTGTGGGTGTGAAAATTCTTCTTTCAAAAAACGTGCATGTCTTTGATAAGAGTATTTTGCAACTGGCTTGCCTGTTGAGACAGCCTGGTTTAAGCCCGTCAAGGTTGTGCTGTGTCAATGCCACATTGTTGTAGAAAGAAGAAAATATCATTGTCTTCCTTCATAATTTGTAATTTTTCTAATCCCTTGATATAAATAGTGTAACATCACTGGAGTAGGTTTTCTTTTACAAGATAGATGACAAAGCCTGAAAATGCATTCCTGTGTTCTAGATTAATTGGGACAGAGAGATATGGGGTTTATATCTACTGATGAATGCTTAGTAATTTTCTTATCATTTAGCCAGCTATTTTTTTCAGCAGTATCTTTTGTTATGGTTCAAGTACTTCTCTCTATGTGTCTTCATTTCAGAACTGCCTTTTAAAAGCTGATTTTGCTTAGTCTTAGCTAGATCTGTTTGCTGCCTAGTAAAGACACACAGTTCCTACTTTCTCTCTATTGGAAATTGCTGTCCACTCTGCATTTTCACTGTCAGCTGGACACCAAGATGAGCTGCCTCTGTGTTGCCCTTGCCAAAGGAAAATTTAGTTAGCAGAAAGGGTATTCTGGTTTTGTCAACTATGACAGATAGAAGTGAAAGAAATACCTAGCAAAAAGAGGAGGATAATTTTTTAGCAATCCTGCACAACTGGAAGCAAATTTGAAAAGTCTGGGGAAAGGGAAAAATATTGAGCAGAGCTTGGGCACATCCTCTCTGCATGTTGCAAACAAGTGACTTCAGAGACTGTTCTCAGATGGAGCACGTATGTGTCTGTGTGGTGGCTAAATGCATCAGGTGGAATAAAATCAGAAGTCAGAAGCCAGTGATTTGCCATCACACTGAATAAAAAAGAGCATCTCTTTCCTTCTTAACAATAGAGCACCTGCAAATATCTTTCTGTGCTAAGTTCCCCAGGAAAGGTTTGTCTCAGGGGGCAGGGTGGCCTGCCACTCCCTTGCAGTCTTCAATAACCTATAATGATATTATTGTGATTGTTATGTTGTTGCTACTGCTGCTACTGATTTTTCTTATTATTATTCTCTTCAGCTTGTTGATACTTTGCCATGTGCCAGCTCAGAGGACTTTGGGGCAGCAAATCAGTATATTCTGCATGAAGTAAAGCCTAGGGCTAATTACACCTCAATCCTGCCTGAGGGGAGATGTGTGGACCCACGGTGTGGGAGAGCTGAGCCCCCTCACTTCTCATTGATAGGCAGATCCCAGGATGAGCAGCCTCTGGTGAGCCCCATGGGTTTTGGTGTGATGCCACAAGGTGGCCTAGGGCATGGGTGCCTGCTGGTGCACTCCACTGCTGTGCTTGTGCCAAGTGACAGAGGTCCTGCATGGGAAGTGCTCCCTGAAATCGGGTGTAAATCACCTGAGGATGTGCCCAGCACAGGTAGTGACACCTCCCTGGACCAGCCTGTCCAGGCGTGGAAGCAGAGGGGCAGCATGGTAGTACAGCTCTCATGGGGGAAACTCAACTTGCTGCAGTTTAGAATCACAAAATGAAAAAAAAAACAATTGTAGGGATTTGCTGCCCTCTGGCAGGATTTTGTTACAACTCTGGTTTTCTGTGAACTGCAAGAGCAGTGCTCAGCAACAGTACTCCAGTACAGCAAGGTCTGCATTTTCCATCTGGTTTTCTTGCCAAAGCTGCTGGTCAGCAGTGCTGCAGCCTCCCAGGAACCCTCCTGGAAAGCCAGAAGTACATGTTGATCCCTGGCGTGGGCTGGTGTAAGGAACAGGGCTGCTGGGCTGGCAGGAGCTCCCTGTCCCTTTTTTCCATCTCTCTGGGGCTATGGGGCAGCCTGACTCTCTAAAGGTGGTCCTTTTGTTGTCTCCTCAAAAGAGCAAGCTCACCATCTTCCAGCTTTGGCTGTGCAGCCTTTTGGTGAGAAAATTCAGTTTGGCCTCCCCCTAATGCTGACAAGCCCTGAGTGGCTTTGCCGAGTTTGATTTCTAGGAAATGCTTTCTGAGAGATGATCAGGTGAATCAGGCTAATTTTCTTTAACACCCTTTTCTAAAAGGCTCAGTAATGCTGGCATAGCACTTGTGAATGTGTAGGTACTGAGTTTGAAAACCCGGGCTTGCTCTGTATTGTGAGTCTCACGGGGTGAGCTGCTTTTACAGAACACGGAGCTCTGCAGTGTCTGCCCCGTAGGGCACTGGGTCTGTGTGTGGCCTGCCTGGCCAGCAGGAGGAACAGGCACACCTCGCATGCTTTAAAGCAATCTGGTGCCTTAGACTGTCAGGCGACTATATCCTAAAAGCATCAAAGGCTTATTAAAAATAGCTAGGTTGGTTACCTTGGATGTTGATGGTTTTGATGAAATTAGGTTATGCTAGGCCTACCGTAAAATAACAGAAAAATGGGGGATTGGAAAGGCCCATAAAAATACCTCAGGTGCATAGATATTCCTTACTGGTTTTGTGTTTTGAGAGAAAGGAAGGGTAGCATGGCTTCACTGTTCCCAGCAGTTCATACGTAACAGCCTGGCTGCCCATATGACAGCCGTGATCCTCACCTCCAGCAGGTCACAAGCCCAGGACAGATAGATAGGTAGGCAAGGACTGAGAGAGAAGAGCAACAAAATTATAGAGCTCAAATACAAATCCATGATGGTTGATTTTATAGGTGTGTGGGGTTTTCCTAGGGTTTTGAAGGCAGGGGAGATCTTGGGGCTGGAAAACGATACGCCTGTCTCTCTCTTACATACAAGTATGTAGGTTTTGCTGTAGGGACCTTGTGACTAATGATGCTGCTTGTAGCAGTGGCATAGGCCTTAGCTTCAAAGTCCACATTGCACACTGCAGTGCTGTGCAGAGATATCAGACAAGGTCTGGAAGGCACTAGCTGCATGTGATAGTGTAGCTAGGCTAATAAATAGCTCAGAACTAGCATTCATCTATCTGCTTTATTGCTATCAAGGGTTTGAACTTGGATCCCTTTATGGTACTGCACAATGACAATGAAATATGTGTGCTTGTTTAGAGCTATTTGGAGTATCTCTGGCTGGCATTGCACTAGACAGGTCAGGGATGCTCATGAGAATGTGAAGATGGTGATAAAAGCCAAGGTTTAATTTTAGAGTTACTTTTGTTGTTATTGAGAAAGCTTGAATAATAAGGAAACCGTGTCTTCATCAGGCTTTCCATTGCAACAGCCACAGCCACTAAGATATCCCGGGGCCCACTGAAGTGATGGCAACGCCCTCGATGAATTGATGAGAAAAGTAACTCTGTCCTGCTGACTTCCAGACTTATGCCAATTTACTTTGGCTGGGAACTTCCCCCCTTTGTGTGGGTTAGATTGTGCTCAACTTGTTTCTTCAGTGTTAGCATGGTAGATGCCTTAGAATTGACTGATACCAATTCATATATTTATATGTGGAATAAGTACTAATATCTCTTCTGTTATGCTCTACAGACAACTGGGAGATCTGGCCAGTGTTGTCTCTTAAGTCATGAAAGTACTTCTGGGAAACGGAACACAGTTATTATGCATTGCTCACCTTTCAGCCCCTGGCACAGCTGCACAAAGCACTCATCTGGACTTCTCTTGCTTTGAAATCAGCCCAACCACCAGTTTGGGAGAGTAAATCTTTCAAGACTCCTGGAATGCCTGACAGAACTGTGCTTCCTGAGGTACGATGTACTGAACCTGAAAGTGTTCTATATGATTTGAAGCCCCCTAACTAAAGCAAGGGGGCAGGCAAATAACAGGAAATCTGTGTTAATGGTGGCATACCGTAAATTTTCAAACTGATCCAGAAATAAAAGGCATGGCATTGACTATTTCATACCAGCTGAGGTCTTCACTGGGGAAGCTGTCACAGACTGGGCACACTGGAGGCCTCAGTGGGCCTGCAACTGTGGTGCAAAAGATGTCTACAGGAGAAAGTCCAGGAAACTCATAACTGAAATGGAAGGGAATATTTCAGCAAATGATGTCGAATGTTACCGGTTTCCTTCGAAGAAGTGCAAAATCTTTTATGAAGGAAACAGTTGCACCAGGAATGAAAAGGAAACCAAAGGGCCTATGGGAATGCTACTTATGCCCTGACTGTCATAATTACAATTTCTGTGATTAGAACTACACTGGTTCCTGCCCAAAGAGAGAAGTTTTGAGGAACAATGAATTTTCCTGGCTCTGGAATAGCTTTGCAGCCCTATATCTTTCCAATTCATATTTAGAAAGCCCTTGGAAACAGTCAAAAACATTTTGTACTTTTCTCAGTTTAGGTTGAATGAATCCATACGGATTTCCTCCATGACATCCCAAGATTATGCTTCGCCTGTATTTGTGTGTACCTGACTAGGCTATAGAGAGCAGCCTTTTTTAGCTCTCTCTGGAACAATATAGGCTGCATTTATCCTTTAACCATTCTTGCAGATGGTGCATCAGGATGGAAAACCTCCTACTTGGGCCAGCTCTGCTGGTTCCTGCTAATTATCCACATGCTTTAAAGGGCACAATGTTCTGAAGAAAAAATACAGCCTTGAATACCTTTTTTTTTTTTTTTCTTTTTTGCTTTAATTTCTAACTAGGCTGTACTCAAACATGCATTTGAATGGATTAAAAGGATTTCAGAAATTTGATGTGGTACCTAGGAGTCTGTTAATACATTAACCCTCCCTGACGTACTTTCTTCTGCTCAGGTATGCAATCACTAATCCCCAGATACCTGCCCTTCTTTTAGAAGGGAAACTGAGACAGAGATGTTAGCAGCTTGTTCTGTGCACACAAGAATGGGAAACTGGAACCAGCAGTCTTTCTGCATGCCTCCACCTCAAAATCATTTAATTCAGTCCCATAATACCTACCCTGAGCCAGGCCAGTGGTGCCCCAGAAAGAAGAGTACTGCTCACATCAGCTGAACACATGCAAACACAGACATAAAAGTGTTTTTGAGATAAGTCCATTATCCTAGGCTTTTTTTATGTGATTCTGGACATACTCCCAGAACCTGGATGAGGGCAGTAGACTTCCTGTGAAAAAGCAGCATAACTTGTCTGTCACTGCCCTGGTTCTGTTCTCGCCTGTAGACAGTGACTGCACTACCAGCAGGCCCCAATTTCTCTTTTTCAGAGTTTAGCAAGGGAGCTGTATTTGCTTTCCAAGACTATGTTTGAATTTTCTGCCCAGGTACTGAATCTGGAGCTGGCATCCTGTCTGAGAAGGAGCATTAGCTCCCTCTTCTATTAGGTCTCACTACCCCCTTGTCACTGCCATTACTCATCCACTACACTTCCCTGCAAGGGGCTTGCTTCACTTCTCTTGGTCTTGAAGACATTAAAGGAGCTGGAGATACCTGCCTTGGTGGTTTTACCCAGCTTGCTCTTCCTTAGCTTTGCAAGGAGAGGATAGACAGGCACCAATAACTGCTGCATCCTCTTTGACATTTTATGTCCAGTTCCTGCCTCTTTTCCCCTTCAGGAAACATATCCCTGTGAAGTTTTTTTCACAGCAAGTCATTTCTTGATGTGATATGGCCCTCAAACTCCCCTAAATCAGTGATGGTGTCTAGAAAGTCACTTGCATATCAATGGCCTTTCAAATTCTGTGCTTGTGGCATAGTAATTCACTTGTTGCTGATCCTTAGTCATGGTTCAAATCAAAGATAAATATCCAAGCACCAAATACCTTCTCCTTACAGCCTGCTATATGAGCAGGACAGTGAAAGACATCTCTCTGGAACAAAATTAGCAATAATATAAACTTGAAAGAATATTGGAACTGACATTCTTAAGATTTGCCAAGTGTTGCATTTTCTCTTTCATTGAAGGTTGCACAATGCTGGTATTTCCCTCCTGTAGCGTGGGCCTATTTATGGTCACTTTTTTTAGGTTTTTATAAGAATCTGAGTGAGCTCCTAGGGAAAGGAGCAAGGAAAATGCATGCCTTTGGAATCACAGCTTTCAAATTGGAGAGGGACTGGAAAACAGCTGATTGACAGGAAAATAGCTCTCTCCTTCCTCTTATCAACAAAAAGAGAACTGAGGCAATGTTTTGGGGAATTCTCGTATAAAAACCACTTTAATGAAAGGATTTAAGTTGCTTCCAGTAATTGATGAGTTATCAAATATGATTAAATTTTTGCATCAAAGTGGATTAAAATGCTTTTTTCCCCCGGTTTATTCATTTCCTTACTACCAACATCTCAGGCAGTACCTAAGTTTGCAGCTTCTGTTTAATGCTTGTTGTAGTTTAGACAGCAAACCTTTAGCCAGAATAAAATACAGTTCATAGAGACCCAAATGAAACCCTAGTCAGAGAGACAACTACCTAACATACCACTGGATTACCTTAGAAAGGCTGTGAAATGCTGAATTAACCTGACAGTGATTACTCTTTTCTCTGTAGCAAGGTCTTTTTAACACTATTGGAGAGAGTGCCTTGGGAGCTACAGGCACTGTTACTTGGTGAGATATCAATTTAACTTCTTTAGAGGCAAACCTGAGCCTGAATAAAATGCAATGTGTAAGATCCTCATTTTATCCTGTTAATAGGCAGTACCTGACTGCACCAGTCCTGAGTACTTGGTACCATCAGAGCTGACTGCTTAACCAGCCTTTGCTGTCCTCCAGTCAGGAAAACATGGAACATGGTCAGTCCTTCCTGGCCTAACAAGCCTTTTATGAGGCTCATAGGCAACCAGCAGGAGGAAGCCAATGGCTAATACCAGGCATTTTGGAAGACAGGTCCTCAATAGTTATCATCCTGGTCAAATTCCCTTCCAGCTGGGTAAAACACTAGGAAATTATCTGGAGCCTGATTAGCACACCAGACAAGGTCTGCTGGCAGTGCTCAGCAGTTTGTCAGGTTATGAGAACTGTCCTTGCGTGTGGGCAAGAAAAATAAAGCAGGCTGTTAAGATCAGATGGAGAGGTTTTGTATTATATATCAGACCTGGCCACGTTAAAATCAAAGATTGATTTTTGAGGCTCTGCCATGTCCTGGAGTTTTCAGAAAGCCACATATCAAACTTTGTCATAAGAAAAGACTTTTTTCTTAAAGCTGTGTGAAATGGGTGTTCTGGGCTGTTTTTCTCCTGGCAGAGAGTACAGAAAACCCAGCCAGCCTGAGAATGAATGGCTGAAAATAAGCGTTCAGTTGTCCTCAGCAAATTCAATTACTTCAGCCATTTTTTTAAACATTTGGATGTGGCTTCTGTCAGAATCAATAGGAATAGGAGGGTGAACTTCCTTCCACCTTAGTCAAGTGACAAAGGCAGGCTTCTGGAGCATTTCCATCAGCTCCAGACACCTACAGTCTTGCCACACAGCCATGCTGACATCACCTGCTTTTCTAGCATACATCATGGCTTCTTGAGAGATCTACATGGTGGTGTTTCCTGGGGAGTGCAAGTTGCTGAAGTCATTTGCACCTCAATAGGATTATGTTTTCTGTATAAAAATTTTTATTAATCCTTTAAATTAGTCAAATTTAAGTTATTCTGAATGGATTAATTAATGTCATACTGGATAGACCATCCTCCCAGAAAATGAAAGGTGAAGGGAGATTCCTAGTTTCTTTTCCATTTGAGTGAATTCAAGTTCGTGGTTTCCTCTTTCATGATCTGTGTGATAAAGGTGTTCATGCTTTGAGCCCTCCACAAGAAACAGAGAAATGAAACAGTCAGGAGCTGAGTAAAAAGTATTAGTATATTAGTATATTTACTGAGAGAAGAATGTGTATATTCTAGCCCAAAACAAAGTGTGTCTCTGTGTTTTTTTTTAAAGCCATGACTATTTAAAATAAAATTAATAAGTAGTGCTAGGAGCAGGAGTATTATATATAGATGTCTTTGTATTAGAATATGTGTAGCTGGATAAAAAGTAGACAAATAGCTATAGGAAAAACAGGGATCAGTGAGACCTATGCTGAGTTCCCTGCTTTTTTTTATATTTGATCCAGGCAAACATTTGCAACATAACAGCCAACTCCCACCTGCTCCTATTATTCCTTTTTGCCTCAGAACCTTAAAGATCCCATCAGGCTCAGACCTTTGTGAATTTGCACCTCTTAGCAGCTTTTCTTTCTTTAACCATGTTGTTATCCTCATATACCCTCAGTGAGTTATTGCCGTAATTACAATGTTAGAAAAGCAATTATGCATTGAACAAACATTATGTTAATAGAGCTCTTGAAGGCAAGTGAGAAGAACTTTCACCATTTTTTTAACAGAATTCCATTGTAGAAAGAAATATTTTAGATTCCATTTAAGTTAGGAATGACTGTGCCTAAACCACAGCCAATCAATAAGAAATTAATCAACTTTACAATGATCCTTCTTTAAAAGAAAAAAAATATTTTAAAAAAAATACATTCAGGCTATTCATTTTCAAAAAGGAAAATAAAGGAGATCTACCAAAATTTTTCTGAAGTATATTTTTATAGTGAGAAAAACTAGAAATATTTTTTCTTTTTTCTTTTTTTTTAATGGGTTGGCTTTCTCAGAAAAATGCAGTTTTTGAAAAATCAGAGTGCTGATTGTGGCGGATTTTTCAAGGGAAGGGTGTAGAAATGATTCATTTGACATTTTACTTGTGCTGTAGGACTGAAGAACATGTTGGTAGGAAACAAAATGTCTCAACGTTTTCTGAGCTGCATTGAATTAGATGTTAGTTTTGACTCTTCTTGCTGTCTTCATCAAGGTCACATCTTACAGGAAGATAGTCACACTCATAGTAACTGAAAAGTAGGGTAGTGAAACAGTATTTTATAAAACCAAAATTCAAACTCCTCTGTGAATGTGTTAAATTTGCACCTGTCTGTAATACATCAGTGCATCCCGTATAAATGTCTATCCAGGTATCCAGGTATGCAGGCCCAGATTTCTCCCACCGAATATATCCACTGAAGTGGAACAACTGATCTGGAAGCACAACTGTTATGGGAGCGGGCACCTCCTTTGAGCCATGTCAGGTGCAGTGGGCTTTAGCTGGTTTCTATCTCAACAGTCTTGGCCTGCCAGATGATTTGTGAGGGTCAGGTAGCTGGGAGCTGCAGTGTGAGACCGCGTGCAGGATGGCACAGTGGAGAGGTGCTTCCCGAGCGCCACAGACAGGGTCTGTTCTCATGGGCAAAGCTGACCCAGGTGCTCCTTCTGACTCCTCTGCTGGCATCCCTCCCCTTCTGAGGCTGGACACAGACCATGTGAGATGTAGCATACATTTGCATCAGCTGCACTTCTAAGATCAATTCCTCTCTCTTCTGTTCTCCTGTGAGAAGCATTTCTGATTTCTAATTTTATAACTTTTTTCGGTTTTCTTCTCTTTGTGTTTCCTGTTGGCTACATCTTGCTCTCTTCAACCAATGTGCTGGCATTTGCACATTTCTTTCCTGGGATCTAACCATCTAGCATCCTGTGAAGAACCAGAAGCCTTAAACTTCAGATCATGTGTTCCTCTCAGTGTCTATATCCTTAAGATTTAGACATTACGAACATTACCATTACAGGGACTAAATTATTTTACAGTACAAGTTAGACACCTAAACAGGCCTGAAAATCTGCACCTGGGGTCTCAGCAGCTGTGTGGTTAAAACTGTTGCAATGTGGGATGTGGAACATAATGCAAAGCGTCATAATGAAATTGACAGGGTATAGAAATTATTCTAGCCGTACACTTTTTTCCTGCAGTGGATTAAAGTTCAATTTGTGTTGTTTTACCTACTGAGTGGTAGTGATAAAATTAAGTAATTTCTGCACATCCACCAGAATAGATGTTTTAAAATATAATAAACATACTTTCTCCTATTATAGTACAAACTGTGATTCTTCCTTTTGTGTTTTATGAGACTAAACATTTCTTAGCCATATCAAGTGGAAATAATACATAAAACTAAAACTCAGGGGGCAGATGATAAGCACAGGACCCTTAGTGCTTTTGATGGTCTGACCCAAAGCCACATGAAGTCAGTTGTAAGCTCCCTTGGTTTCAGGAGGCCCAACATCAAGCTGGGGTGCCTTCCAGGGAGTTACACCACAAGGATCTTGAGATCTCGATACGTGTCTCTTCCATACTAGAACATTCCTAAAATAAATCAGAAGGCATGCACTGCAAGCAAAAACATGTTTTAAAGAAGTATGTATAGACACCTAAACACAGAAATATCGAAAAGTGCTTGTTATACATGTTGGTAAAGGTTTTGATAAGCTACTAAGCATTTAGATAACAAATAAATATCCTATGTGATTTGGATTTTAACAGTATTTTTTGGTATAAGGTATGAGAATAACCTTAAATGTTCTTTTGCCTAACAAAAAAATTAACAAAGAAATACAAATCTGCTAGTATCTCACTAATAACTGAAACCATGTACACTTTTCAGCATACCTAATCTTTTAGCAGAGGCAACCAAGGTTATTGAACTGGTTTTGTAGCTGGGAATGAGAACAGGACGGAAGGAAATCTGCTCTGACATAATTACCTGCAAATCACACTCCCAGGCTTTTCTATGAGTCACTTTGAAATGGGAAATCTGATAATTCTGAATTTCAGGTTATGTGGAACATTCATTTTAATAATTCTCTGGCATTGTGTACCACAATTCCCACCAGCTTTTGTTGAAAAAGATATCTTCTTGTTTCTCTTCTGTTTCCTCTCCTCCTGGAACAGGACAGATGTTTGAAGCTGACACCTGGTTGCTGTTATACCGTATAGTGGCTGTAAAATTCATGGCCTTATTTCTTCATCTAGATCCAATCAGGCAAGCCCCATCTGTGTGTTCAGCCAGTTAGGAGGTACAGATCCATGCGACAGCAAGGTTCAGTTAGTGTTTCAAATTAAATCAGCAATTCTGATCTGGTGTAGGCAGCCCTCATCCCAGTCATCCTGCCTTATTCAGTATTAAATTATTTTTCTCCCATTAGTCTCCAGGCAGCTGAAGGGTAATGCTGCACCTCCTTGCCCATTTCTGCTGCTTGATATTACATTCAGGATTTTTCTTTATCACTCAACCAGTTCCAGATGTCTGGATGTTGATCTTAATCCCAGGCTGGGGCTTTGCTGCAAATCAGTTTGACAGTCAAGTGGAAAGTAGATTTGCCTTGGCATAATTCAGGTGCTTAACTCTTGGAAATGATGCTTAAACTCAGAAATAACACTATTAAATACAGCACTTTAAACACTGTACAGATTGCATCTCACATTCATTTTTAATTGTGTTCTATATTGAAATTGATGGGAATAGGGCTTCTAAGTGCATTTAATGAGTCAGATTAATAGTTAGGATACATACAATAGTTTGTTTCTATTATTCCCATTTTTATGTAGAGGGGATTAAAAAGTAACTACTTATCTGAGTCCTCATACCCTAAATGATGATAGATTATTTTATGCTTATATTGAATAATTTAATCACCAGTGTCAATGTACTGAGAATAGTGGAACAAATTATGGATCTCTTGTATCTTTTTACACATACTTCCACCTTGTGCTCCACTGATGGAAGACTGAGGAATGCCACTTTCTGAAAATTACAGAATTACATCTAAATATATCTTGAACTCTAACCTGCTGACTTGGTACCCGAATTTTCTACTAGGCTCCAAATTTAATGCAGGATTTTCTAACTTAGCCAATGAGGCTGCTTACTCAGGTCAGTTTTCAGAGTGTCCCTACAGAACTACAAACTCCCGACAGAAAAATGAAGTCTCAACTAAATGTGACTTTCTTGGTATTTGGAAGTGTGGAAAATGTGGCTCTTTTTTTAGCCCTCACTGGACGTGGTTGGTGAAGGCTTGAGGGTTTATTCCGTGAAGATTTGTTTAGAGCTGGAGCTGCTGTGCAGTGTCCTGCTGCACATGGAATTTGTGAAGTAAAGCCGGCCTTTTCCCAACTCTTCAGGCACAGGTCATTGAAATGGCCTCAGCACTGCAGGCAAAGGCTTTCCTAGCCTTTTGCTGCATCTGTCAGAGCCATCTATGTTAAACAAATGGAACAATGGTGAGTTTCTCCCAGAGAGTAGGAGGAAGGATGGCAGCTGAACATTTAGGGACAAAGCCCTTAGTTTAGAAGACTGTATTTCTGAAATAAAGACTAGTACATGCCTCTGCTACCGAGAAAATCACTCTTTATTAGAACACAGCATACACTTCAATATCATTCACTTAAGGCAACATAAGCACAAAAGGCTTACAAGTAACTCCTGAGAGGGAAGAAGTGGGTGTTCCTATAGGTGGTAAAATCCTTTTCTCCCCTTCCTGAGTATAGTGCTTTTATTTTAATAACACACATTTTCTTATATTTCTTTATATTCTGCATTGTGATTTATTGTATACTAAATATAAAAAAAGTATCTGATTCTATTAAAGTCAGAAATGGTATTGGTTATATTTTAAATAAATAGAGGATTAAAAAAAATATGTAATTTACAGTCTGGTCTTGCCTTTATCTAAATGATTATTAGAGTTTCTGGCCTGTAAAATGAAATATCACCACTCAATATCACATATATCGTTTTCTTACCTTGATATAATATGGACTTCAGTAGCACTGATGTGCTTGTCCAACAATGAGAAACAAACAGAGAAAACAGTATGGCCTAACTTATGTCCAGAAATAAGCTGCATACACTGCAGAGCAGCAGCCCCAAACCAGTTCTGTTTTGTCAGGCAGCTGAAGGAAACATAAGGAGAACTGCAGTCAGAATTACCCAGTTTAAAAAGATTTTCTAATTTATATGGATGTTAGAGACAGGCCTGTTATTAGACTTCCCAGAAGATATGAACCAAGTTCAGCAATGTTTGTTTATCTCCTAAGACAAAGTCTTTGTAACAGGAGAAAAGGCAGGTTCTGGAGCTTTCCCCATCTGCCTTTGCCCCTCTAATTCTCCCAAGGCTGTTCGGCTCCTGGGCCTTTAGTTTCATTAGAACATTTGTCTGCAACAGCAGTGAGTTGAATGTTTTGAGAACTGAAAAGAGAAAGGCAACAAAATGCAACAACTGTGCTATGCACACAGGCTATGCACACACCTGCTGGGGAATTGGGCTTCACAAGGGATGCAGTCCACTCCCACTAAGAGCTAGCAAAACCCTTCCAGTCACTTTGACAGGAGTGTCAAACTTCCCTCCAAGAGACAGAAGAACTCTTAAAACTTAGTTTTTTATTCATTATGATAACAAACACACATCTGTAAAGATGTAAAATTTGATTCCAGATTTTGACTCTCATTCCTAAAAATTTTGTTTATCAGATCCATGTTATTTTGGTTTTTTTTTTTAAACCCCAGAATTCTCACTTTAGCACTTGTATTGATTATATCTGGTCCATAAGGAATTCTTAATGTCAAACATCATTACAGAAAATGTGCTATCTTTCTGAATTTTAGCCAGCTGTTTGATGGATAACATTGGCAGTTTAAAGCTCCTGCTGTATTTTTAATCATTTGGAAGATGAATCAGAGACTTCAGTGGGATTTCTCTGATTTACACCAGCTGTGAGTTTGACCCTGAGTCTTTCAGAACTGGCTAATTGCTAATCAATTAGAAAACCTTTCAGTTGGTATGTGAAAAATAGCTTTGAACTGCAAGTTCAGTCCTTGGCTTTTCTGGTGGAATTTTTGCAAAGAAAATTGTCTCAATCTTTTTAGTGGCTGCCCAGGCAGCAATTACAGGTTCTCCTCAAAATAGCTGCTATGGCTTCTTGTGATTTTAGGGCAGTAGAGGAAGGAGCCAGCAAACATGTGAAAGGGGAGAAAGGGGAATACAGCCATACAGGACTTGTATGCTGGGATAATTTCTCTTGTCAGATGGGTAGGAAAAAGCAAAGGATTGACTATCAACATGGATCCAAAGGAAGAGCCTGGGTAACTGTCAAAATGCTATCCCACACAAATCATCCTGGGAGCTGCTGTGAGTCAAAGGAGGACCTACTTAGCATAACTGTGTGCCTAAAATTAGCACCAGCTCTCTGATGCTAACCAGATTCCTAAACAGGCACGGGGAGAAGGGCAGTGCCAGTAAAAGGCGATCCATGTAGGATGTCAAGGTGTAGATGCACAGCATGTGGACCAAGTATGTAACAAGTAGCAAGAGTCAAATACCCAAACCGAACAAGTTCTCAGCACAAGTCTGGCCAGCATGTGCTCCCACTGAGGGTCCCCAGAATCCCCCGAGAGTGGGCTCCCACCAGAGGAGCTGACTACCATCTTTCGGGTAACAGCTTCAGAACAGTTATAGCTATTGCCGTCATTTACAGCTATAGCGCTGGCTGGGGCTGATCTCAGCAGCAAGCTGTAAAATTTAGCTTCCTTCTTGCTTCTGCTGTCTATATTCCTAATATTTTATCTTGCCAACTTCATACATTAGTCTAGGGCTGCAAGGTAGTTTGAGTAAAGCAGATCTCAAATTCAAGGCCAAACAGAAAACCTAAAATAGTCTTAGGCCTGGTTTTCTTTTTCCCAATATCTGCATATCTGAGGCTGCTGATGGAACTGCTTCCATCAGACACCCCTGATTTTGTAACCCAGTAATATTATTTATTTCACTTGTTCTTACTATTAATTTTTTTATTCATATGGAGGATGGATGGAAAAGACTGTTTGAAAGATGTCACACTGGCACCCCCCCATCTTGGATTCCTACCTCTCGTCAGCTTGGCTTGTGCAGCAGGTCTGCCGTTCTTGGCTGAGTCTGGAGCAGCAGGCACACAAATGGCCCAGGTGGAATTATCTATTTTTAAACTGATTTCTGCATCAGCAGGAATTGGAAGCTGTTCTATAAATCCAAAAAGAGCTTTAAATCTCTCTCATATCCACTCCCACACACAAGCTCCTATTTTCCTGAAGTTAAAGCTTTACTCAAAGAAATCTGCTTCAGGTGGATCAATTTCCTAGAATGCATTCATTAGTTACTGCTGGCATAGCACAGTGAAGGCAGAGTGTTACACAAACAAGTAATAATGCTACTAATATGTGCTATTATTAAGGCTATTAAAATACCAACTGGCGTTGCAAAAAAATTGGTGTCATTAAACATATATTAGGGCTTTATAATGAACAATCAGCATGACTGGTCCTGTGCAATCTTGGCAAACGGAGCTGGAGAAGAACAATTTCACTTGGCAGGAGTGCAGTGCCAGGCCTGCGCTCTGCGGTGGGAGGTGAAGGCAGGGCCGCGGGGGCAGTGGGAGTCTCGCTGTGGAGCCGGGCCTGGGGAGCAGCACTGCGAGCAGGGTGTGCTCTCAGTGCTGTCCCACCCTGGTCCGCCACCGCCCCCGTCCCTGCCACGGAGCTCCTGGGCAGGGAACGGCATGGCCATGCTGCACCTGCACCGTGTCCAGGCAGGGTGTCTGAGCAGTGCAAAGCCTTGAGGAATGGGGAAGGGGAGTGTGAGGTGTGGCCGCTGGGGGATGTGACCCTTCTGCTCTGCAGAATCACTGCAAAGTGAGTTGCTGGCCCACTTGCTGGTTGCCATCAGAAAGCCCCTTGCCTGGTGTATTGGCAACCGGCTTTGCTAACTACTACACACTTACCATTTCTTTTCAATACCTGGAGGATTTCCTCCAGTGCTGTTTGGCAAAATATAGAGTACAGAAGAAATAATAATTTTCATCTATGAAGGAACGCATTTGGCTGGGATTAGCTTGTAGATGGATTTCTCCAATCATGCCCATTTTTTTCTGACTGAAAATTAAGTCTGGCATTTCTTTTCATGTTCATGGCTACAGATGAGATCAAATAAGTGACATCTGAGCATTGAATCTGACCTTTTCAAAAAAATGGCATGTCTATTTTGAGCATGCTGCAGATCCAATGTATCTCAGACACAGTAGATGTTCTCTGCAGATCAGCTGTAAAACTTCTGCCCCAGATGCCAACACTTCCCAAAGGTGCTGGACCACTGATCAAGGCATAATATGTTTGACCTATGTGGTGTGAAGTAATGACTGAAAACTCATAAAGCCAAATGTCAAAAAGAGCTTAATGCCTATTGTTTTTAACAGTTGGTGACTTTTAAGTCACTCACATAATGTTTCCAATAAATACCTGCTCTTTTATAGCATGTCCAGCCCATGAATCTTGAAATGCTTTACAAAGCCATAAACAGCCATTTTACAGATAGTCAAACTGTAGTCCAAAGGGACAGTTTTGCAGATGACTGATGGCTGAGCCATGAACAGGGTAAGAGCTCTCAGACCCCAGATGAACAGGCTGTCCCCAAAGCCAAAGGATGAGCAGGCTCTCGCCTTACCACGAACTACTGCAACTGTATATTCTGCAAAAGCAGACACCACCAAGAAGAGCACAGGGAGGGTCCAAAGGACAAATAGTCCTTTCTTCACCTCAGAAATTTGCTATGTTTCCCCTGGGGTCTTTCTCATGCTTTGTTTCAGTGCCTGTGCACTGTGCCTGGCAGAGTTCTTGGAAGTGCAGTTATGGCACTGTTGCACTCCTGATGCTATCCGTTCTCAGCAAAAGCAGCTAAATGGGAGGAATGGTACAAGAAATGACATATGGTCCATCTCTGCTGAGAACTTTCATTCATTCATTCATTCATTCATTCATTCATTCAAAATAAAGAAATCACAGACTTGCATAAAAAAATTTAAAACCATGAATTGCAATTAGCAGGGATTTTCAGAGTTTGCCAAGTGAGGCCATAAGCAGTTTATCTGTCTTAACTGGTTTCCTAAACTACATAATATCCTTTCTTGAATCCTTTCTACCTGTTAAAAGTAAATTTGATTCACCCTGCCTCCCTATACTTCTACAATGACTTAAAGCAACTTGAGAAAAGGCCCTTTACTTTTGAATAAAAATGCCACACAAGGGTTTTATAATAGTCAGTCCCACTCCAAACTCACCTAGTTTAGCTAGTTCACGGCACCATTCCCACCTCTCCCATCAGCCTGCTCCCAGTTCCAGCTGCTGAACAGAAAAGTTCTAAATTACTAACTCTTGAGCCTGCTGATGCAAGCCTCAAAAGATTGCCCTCGGGCTCAGGATCTAGAAAGCAGGGAGGAACTCGACCAAGAAGTGTCTCTAAGATTTCTGTGATCAGCTCTGGTGACCTGTGGCTCTGTCACAGGCTGTTCCTGGGCCAGCACTGCTCTCGTGCTGCCCATGCTGCAGTGCTGGGAACAAAGCCTCCCTGGGCACACACCTTTGGGAGCACGGCACTGGAGAGGAGGCATGAACCTCCTGTGTGGTGCCTGGCCGGTGTCTGTTTAGTTCACAGCGTTAATACCTGGGCTATAGACATATGAGCACTGTGAGAACTGTCTTGTCTATCTGTTTAAAACATCATTGCATATACATAACTCAACATAATGGAACTACAGTAGTATTTCTTTATGTTGTCGCCAAACCAATGAAATAAAAATTTGCTTTAGTTGTACCAGACTACCTTTATTTACATGGTTTGCTTATTTATCAAATAGAATGCAGTACCTGAATTTTACATTAAAATCTTTAATTTTTTTTTATGTTCTGTCATTTTTAGGGATAGTTTACTTACCCAAAATTTTATTGTTTTTTCTGAGGGACTCAATCTCTCTGACCAGGTCAGTCAAATGCTTTCAATCAGTCTTCAAGGCAAGTGTTAATGGAGAAAGAAGTAAAATTTATTTTTTTAGAAATCTTTCCTCCTTTCAAATAAAATTTGCTGTTTCCTCAAGAGGCTCACTGAAGCTCATTAAAATATTAATTGGAAACAGACAGAAGAGTGTTATGAACAGAGTCTCATATCTACTGAAATCTGCCTAGAGGAACGTGATTACCTACTTTCTCAAACAGACTTTGTAGCACTGATCAACTCATTGCATTGAAAAATATGACAAGATCACCCTTTTAATCTTCTCATTGCTCAGTGGAAAATTTGATGGTGTAGAAATGAGCAAATATGACTTATCCATATTATCTCATATTTCCTGGGAATGGACCACTTCCAAAATAAGGTGAATTCGTCTGCTGATTGAAATATGAAAGTGACATTGCCTTTTCTTATTCCAAACTTCTTTATTGAGTATATATTTTTACAGAGTGCAGTCCAAATCTTTTTCCAGGATGATTCGAAAAAAAGGGAGATGTTTTGTGACTCAGTTTGCCTTGGTAACTCTTGTGCCCCACGCTGGCTTCCAAGGCTCTGCTTTCTGAGCAGTTCCGCGTCCCTTGCTGTGCCATGGTGCTCCGGACAGGAGCCCACGCAGCTGGTGCAGCAGCACAGCAACAGGGTCAACAAACCAAACTCCTCTGTGATTAGCCAGGCCACACAGGGAGAGGGAATCAGAAGTGCAGCCCGTGTACCCTGGCAGTGGTGGGCACCCCCTTGCTTTGCTCCTGCTCATGAGGAGCGGGATTTGTACAGTTCCTTGGCAGCTCTGCCCTTCAGACTTCCCGGGTCTTGTCATATGGGGAGAGGTTTCATAAGTGTGCTGGGCTGCCCGAGCACCCCCGCAGCCACTGCTGCGCAGCATTGCTGGTCAGTGGGTTATGTCCAGCTCGACTAAGGAGGCCTGGTGCACGAGGCCAAGAGACGTCAGTCAAAAGCACAAACACGCTCACTTCAAGCCTCCGCCTGTCTGTCACATTTCTGACTTGTGCCGTTTCGGGAGCCTGCAGATTTTCCAATGGCTGGTTTTCATTCTCTTCATATCTATGATCAGGGACTTCAGCTTTTACAAAGCACCAAATGCTTCCGTCTGCATTCCAAGGGCCCTCACCCCTCCTGATCTCAAATGCAGGGAGGAGGTTGGGATTGCTTTGTTTACTGTGCCAAAGAGTACATGCTGTAACAAGTCAATGTGGGCATAAGTGGTGTGCCACAAACTTCACTCCGTGCCACTCAGGGAAGGACTGGAAGAACTGAATGTCTGCCAGCCGGTATAAAGGTAAGGTAGCCTGGGAACAGACAGTTCTGGTAGCTCTCTCCTGCAAAGCCTTGTAAGCAGCAGATCTCATCTGAACCAGGTAAAAAACCTCTGTATGAATTTACTTATTTTGGTTTAAGCCTGCTACTGTTTGAGCTGGGTCATTCCTAAGTGAAGGGTGGGATTCAGGTATATCTCACCTGGCCACCAGCTACTGTCCCAGAAGGATAAGGGACTCCTCTGCACCCTGTGTCATACCTGCCAACCCTATGGAGATACCTGGGACAGAACACAGTACTTATAATATACTGTGTATAGGCAAGTAAATCATCACCAAGTATTTTTAAAACTGCTTGCACAGGGGTTTTGTGGTTTTAGTCTGCATAAATTTGTGTTTATGAAAGAAATGTCTCTGTCCAAATATATGGGAACATTCACAGAGATGGTTTGTTTTGCTGTGCTTGCTAATAAATGCAGAATGGTAGCAACCACAATGAGCCAAGATTCTTACACCTAGCCTGTAGATGTTACCAAACCCCTAAAATCTTCTGCTCAGGTATTTCCTAGCATTCTAGACTGCTACATTCCTTCAACACAGCAGGTTTTCCTAGCGACATCTCATCACCACTTGACCCCTCTTGCCATCTGGAGACCTATTTCACATTTATGATTTGGTGCCATTCTCTGGAATTCTCAACTATGTTACCAGCAGAGAGTGATTTGCTAAGTGTCCTTAGAACTTATCTTCTGGATATCTCAGGGAGAGCCAGATAATGTTGATAAATCCCAAATCTATCTCATTTTATTCAACAGCCTAGTACTGTAGTTTGAGGTTTGGAAACCAATAAAGGGTCTAATAAAGTTGGGAAGGTATTTGGTCTGAATTCAGGACCCTGACTGGAATAACATGCTGGATAGGTAGGAATGACTTGAGTTTTGCTATACCTTTGATTTCCCTGAGGCAGACAGACTGTTATATAGTAGAATTTTTACTGAACATGGCTCTCCTGTGCAGCCTGACCCCCTGAAGCCTGGTTGTTGGCGGGGGATGAGGGTGGTAATCTGGGACATGTTTATTTATTCAGCTGGCAGCAAGGGTCAGAGGCATCCACACAGAGACAGGGCTGGAGACCGGCATCTTTGCAACATCTCTGGGGCAGGGACCAATAGCCCCAGGCTGAATCCTACTGGGGCTCCTGGGACATGGGCGGGGGTAAGGACAGAAGGCCATCAGTGCCCTCAGGGCCACAGCAGAGAAGTGTTTGATCCTCTTTTGTCAGTCCCCAAGAACACACTGAAGCTGTGACCTCCAGGCATGAGAGGAACTACATCCATGACAAACTGTGGAGGCTGTGACATAGGTACCTCTCCTAACACCTCGGTGCAGCAGGAAGAAGGCTCAAGTTCCCTAAACCATAGGCAGGTTGCCCTATCTGGGTGTTTATTCTGAGAAAGGCGGGGCAAAAGAGTTTTCTAAAGCCTACAAGTAAAACATTTAAAACCAGATCCCTGCCTGTCAGGTGAGAACTCTGCAGGCTGTGGGCAAAGTGCTGAGTCAAGACCTGTCAGAACTGCCCTGCCTTCTGTCCTTAACATATTTCGTCCGTGATGGTTTTTCACCTTCAAAAAGTGTCTTAATTTATCGTCTTCGTGGGATCTGATGAGGAAATAGCAGCACTAATTACTCCTAATATAATTTTTTTCCTGACTGGAATTTACATACTTTTAAAAGCATTGTCTGTCTCATTGAACCTTAGAATTGAATAGAGACAGGTCAGTAAGGTAGAGAACTAGAAATACAAGGAAAATTAACACAGACATGAGGGAACCTCCTTTACTGTCAAGCTAAGAGTAACAAAAGAATAGCTCTACCACACAGATTCTCTGCTGACAAGTTTGAAAACCTCTCCAAATTACCTAATATCTTAAGTGCACAGTCCCCTCATTTTTAGCACAAAGCTTCCTAATGAGCCAGGAAAAAAAAAAAAAAATCAAGAGCTTTACACACAGAGATAGCAAGGAACTTAAAATACGCATTGCTTCCTTTGGAAAAAAAATAGCTGAACTCTTTGAGTAGTATCTCCTAAAAGCTGCTCTTCGAGAATACTGAGCATAATTTAATTAATATATTGCACAATATGTCAAATTTATTTACATATGCACAGGCAGAGCTGTTATAAACATTACAGCATTGGTTGCTGCTCTTAACAGTGTTCATGTTGACAACAAGACTGTGCGTTTGAGTTTCAGTGTGTACATTAATTCCCACCAGTCTGGCACTGTAAATAGTAAAATATCTTTTAACAGGCATAAACTGGGGCTACAATATAAAAAATAACTCTGAGAATTGACACATATTCAAGATGTCTTCCTACTAGGTTTATGACAATAGTAATGGTAGTGAGATTTCCAAAATCACCTTCTTCTCTTAGGGATACCCACTTAGAGAAGAAAAGTGATGCTGGCAGGTGGACAAACTCCACCAGCACAATATGGTAGAGCTTGTTAATCTTTGCCAGCTCATTGTGTTTGCACACGGTAATGGCAATAAAGGAAGACCTGCCACTTGGTATTATTTCTATAAAGGTACTGTAATTAACTTTCAGGCAGATGAGCAAAATACTAAACAGAATAATTTTTCGGCTGCTATTCCACTACCCATTTTTTATGCAAGAGAACACCTTACAGCCTGGACAGGGCCTGCTGTATCCCTGTTTATCTCCACATTGAGGGGTCATACATCATGATAAATTTGTTTTTACCATTAGTTCACCTACTAAGCAGCATAAAACAGCCCATAAGACAAATCAACAAAGGAAGATTTTAGAAGTGAGAATGCAAAGGGTTTCTTTTTATTGAAGTTTCACCTGTCAAAATATACCTCTTCCTTTTCCATCTCCTAAAGAGCAGCAAAAAGTCAAAAGTGCAACAGGTAGGACAAAAATATAGGCAATGCCTTAGGAACTTTGTTTCTTTTTCCCTGGATTAATATCCTGCAGGGAAGGGCTCCAGCCATGGCGAGACCCCAGCTCAGGGCACCCACCAGCTGCACAGCAGCAACCCAGAGGAGGAGATGATCCTGCTCCTCCTGAAGGGGAGCTGTCAGTGCCCTGGGCCAGGTTTGACCTTCAGATCCAGGGCAACGCCAGGGCTTTTGACAGAAACCTGCAGGCAAAAGGCTTGGGGAAAAAAATTTGGAACAACTGTCAGAAATCTTTACTTTCAACTGCATTTTCCATCACTTATGTCCTCTTATTTCCAAGGGCTACAGATAATGCACTCCAGATGCTTCTCTGGCTATCACTTTAAAGACTTTTTTTTTTCTGGCAGGAAATGAAAAAATCCTTTTATAGCTGTTTCATTTCAAGAAATGACTTTGCCTTCAGCTTTTTAACTTCTAACTAAATACAAAATGAAAATGAAAAGTCATTTCAACTAACAAACAAACTTTTCTTCCCCAAACATTTTGATATTGTTTCAACTTTCTCTCCCCTTTTCACTGAGGTTTTATGTTAGAGAAAAAAGAAATAATTTCATTTATATCAGAAATACGTTTAATTAGAAGTAGTGCCCCTTTTAATGCAAAACAGCTTTTCTAGCAGCTTTACCTCCTGTGCTTTAAATACTAAAGTCAAAATACGCTTTAAAACATTTGTTTCTGCACCCCTGCAGAAGGCGTTTAACATTTTAAAGCCTGAGATATTTAGAATGTAAATAAACAGGTGATAGGGATATATTTTTTCTAACATTACACTGCAGGCTCTATGTTCTGTGTTCAAGAATGTATTTTACCAACCAGCTCCAACTGATTTAAATAGAATTCAGGCTTTGAAAAGCTTTAAATACTTAAGCAGCTCTGTGGGCCTAAACCTTACTCCCTCTGGTCTAATGTATAGTGATAATGGTAATTCAGGGATTACAGCACTGAAAATAGGAACAAGAAATACTACTCAAATTTGAGTAAAAACTGAGGCTAGAGAAGAAGGTTCAGTAGCAGTCACTTTCAGCAATCCTTGCTCGAAGCCTAAAGAAAACTAAGTTTGAACTCCTAGGGAAAAAAGTGGAGGATTTTCTTTAAGCCTGTCACAATCTACGCTTCTCAATATTTTTTTTTAAATTGGAAATACAAATGGCACAAAAATGCCACATATATCCTATTCTGACGGTCTTAACAAAATCAAGAACAGAGGAATTACTGGAAATTGCATTCGAAAACCTCACCTAGGAAATTTGCCTGGTTCAGGAAACTTAGACAAGTTTCAGTTACAGCTGGACAGCTTTTTGCAAGCTGAACAAATCTTCTAATATTCAGGTCTCTGAATTTCCTCTTATGATGAAAACATTGGTTTTCATGTTTATACTTCTGCATATAAAATCAGATTTTTATACTTTAACCAGCAGTTTAGGCAAAACAGAAAGTTGGGCGTGTAAAAAGGTCACAAACCCAGACGCTGAATTTACCGGCTTTGGGCAGAATTGAAGGTTCTTCCCTTTGGGGCTTGAGTGCTGTCAGTTTTCCACACTGCAAAGAGCAAATACCTCAAAAAACTTCTCTAAGAGTCACAAGCCAGCTGTTCCTTTCTACCCCATATCAACTGCAAAACTCAACAGTATATTTCTTTCCCTCACTATTATTGCATTTTCTATTGCTTCAGCAAAACTATTCTTCCCTCTCAATTTTCTGCTTTCTTTCTGCAAGAATTCTCTATATCCCCTATCAAAAGCCAGGTTCAGTGACAGACATTCACCCATCGGCAAACAAAGCTGCTCTGAAATTCTGCTTGGCTGAAATATACCCCTGTGAGGTGAGCGAGATAATAAGGTTTTCATTCCTGTAGTGAGCCCTTTGTGTGAGGCTGCTGCACTCTGTCCTGCAGAATTAAACTAGTCAAGAATACCAACAACAGCCACAATACCTAATGGGCTTGTAAGATGATTTGCATAATGAAAAATCTGTATTAATATTAACTAATTAACTCAGAAAAATGACTTTTGAAAGAAAATACATTCTTCCCTTTGAAAAATAGTAAAATATGTGCAAAGTTCATATGATAGCTTTATTGCCAAAAAGGCTGAGTATCAGGGTAAGAGTGGGGGAAAAATTACTGTGTTAGAAAATATGGTGATCTAAAAGAAAAATATAGGTCAAATTGGAAAATTTTACATGGGATCCAAGAGGATTGTGAATTCTTTGAGCAGAAATGTCTAAACTGTTATTTTCCATACAGACACATCAGAGACTTCGTTATCAGCTCTGCAGGGAATTCAGTTTACCCAGGCTCAGAAGCTGGTACAGCCAAATTCCCAAAGATGGGGATAGCAGAGTGAGCACCAGGGACAGGACAACAGGATGAATCCCTTACAGCAGGACACAAGCCAGCCACTCAGCACTGGTATTTGGGGGATTTTGTACACCAATGCCCCATCACTCCCCTCCATAAACGTAAATCACAGACTGGATTATTAATCCATGCCAGTGGATTAATAGTTGCTATTATTCTTGCAATTGTCTGCAATAACCAGAAAGGAGGAGTTCAAGCAGGTTTGGAGTGATTCCCTTCAAAATATCTTATTCTTTGGACCCTGGAATGGCAGAAAAACAGAGATTTTTGTCATCAGCCATTTTGTCTGTGAACATGAGAAGAGGTGTGGGTTGGCCCCCTCCATCTGCCAGTTCCTCTGGAGGGACGTGAAGGAGTGAAACACAGACTGGGTCACACTTTATACCTTGGCTACCTGACCTGAGCATCTGGGCTTTTAAAACCTGGTCCCCAAAAGAGAGAGTGAGGGGCTCTTTGCCTTCTGCCTACATTAGTTGTCTCTGAAAGTGGTGTTTATGGATCCTGGGTAGCCTCCTCATTGTGGAAAAGAAACTTCAGAAAGCATCCTGCCTGCCCACCCAGGGCCAGCTGGCCAGGGACTGTGGAAGATGCTCGAGTGTTTGTGGCTTTAGGCATTTTGCTACCTGCCACATCTCATCTTTTACTGACCTAAATTCACTTTTTTTGCAGTCGATTCAGGTCATTCACAGAAGGCTTACTCCACTTTGAAGATGGAAATGTTGTAAATGCCAAACAACCTTGTGATTATTTACATGCAAATTTACATTGTATCAGTCATTTACATTATAGCAATCTAAACGATAAGGTCAGAATTAAGCAAAAGGTCAAAAGTCAACATTTTCTGCCTGAAACTAAAGTACCATTGAAAAATATTCAACTAAGCTGAGTTCAGGTAGAAAAATTGATATTTATCACATGTCCTTTCCTCAGATATCAGACATGTAGCCTTTGAAACTACAATGAAGTTGTTACACACTGCCTTCCTGGGGCTCCTGGAAATATTTTCAGTCCAAGTTTCAACATAAAAATTCACTACAGAAGAGCAGTAGTTCCTCTGTTTCATTTATAAAATATTCCTCTCCCTTAGCTCATGGAAACATTCCACTAATTTCTTCACATTCTAAATCTTTAGATAACTCTAGAGGCTGGTACTACTCATAGCACAATCAACAAAAACAAAAGTGCTTTGATTTTGATGGCACAGGTCAGATCCTAAGGCAAGGCATTTTATAAGCAATTTTTAAAAACCGGGAATGAATGCAATAAATAAATATATTTTCTTGTCCCCCCTCCAATATATATTTATTCTCTTTTCTTTGTTACTTTGTATTAGTGACCCATAATATTTTAGAATTTTGTTACCTTTTTTATCCTTCTGTCCTATTTCTGAATTGCTCCTTAGAGCTCCTATGCAAGGCCAAGTTCTCTTTCTTTCTCCCAGTTATCAAAAGCTTGTGTTATCAGAGGGTCCTAATTATTTTCAACCTGTATTTCCATTCTGTAGTATTTTAGTTTTACCTTGCATGAACAAATTCAGAGTTATTCACAAGTAAAAGCAAGAAAAGATCTGTGTCTGCTTGATTTTCCCTCAGAGAAAAGAAGAGCCAGTGAATAAGTAAATTGTATCCACTGGGAACCAGAGTACATTTTCTGACTTAGTGGCAGTTCTCAGGAATTAGTTGTAGTAAATTGCTCAGGTTTCACGGGCCAGTGGGCACGGAGTAAACTTAGAGGTAACAACAGTCAGAGAAGGGAAGAGTTTTATATCTCAGGGAAAGGGAGATAGTTGGAGAAAAATAATACAAAGCATTTTTTTAGTGAAAGACTTGTATCTAGGAAAAGAAATGCTGAAAGAGCACAACAAATATCAGTGGCTAGCAAACTAGTAGCTTCATCTAACTGCAAAAACACCCCAAACAATTGAATTTGAATTTGGTGTAGCAGTGGGACATCATGAGGCAGTGTCCCTGTGCTTGCAATATTGCACACTGATCTCAATAGAACCCTACCTCAAAAATGGGTTACACCTTATAAGCAATTTAGGGGAAAAGAACATGAACAGGAATTAAAGAGACCACTATACACATTATATACATATGTGTATATATATATATATGCACACATATATAAAAAATGATTATACAATGATTCCTGGTAAACGGACAAAATCATAGCCTATAATAAAAATTGCTGTAGATACCAGAAAAGGGAGGATCTATCTTGTATGATGTCAAAGATTATGAATGGTCTGGTGAACATTAGAGTAAAATAAAAGTTGTGAGATTATTTTATTCTGTGGGAAGTATTTGAAAAGAATATGTGAATTTGGGGATATAAAGACATTTTCAAAGAAGGAACCAAGTGACCTATTAAAATTTATCTCACTTGAAAGATTCTGACAAATATATCCAGGGAATGGAATGTCATTAACTTCAATATCATTGATACTTTTCAATAAAAGAAGTTAATCTGGCACCTTGTTCTTGTATTAAAAAAAAAAATTATTAATACATACATTATCATTGCCTGAATTATTTTGGATGATAACAATTGCTTATATAGTGGGCATCTTTTGGAGCTAACTTGATACAGGCAATGCTTTGACTTAACTAACACAGTATGCTCTTTGGAAAAGTTATCAATATACATGTTTTCATTTTACTTTTTGTCCTTTTTTTTTCCTTTTAAGTGGGTGATTATTAGAATTTATCTTTATATAAGTTTATTGAAAATTAGGCTAAACATCAAGTATTCAGTTATGCAGGATCTTGGAGAAAAAATAGATGAGCCACGAAACCAGACAGCTGCTGCCCCAGTGGGATCCCAGCACATCTTCAGACTGTGCACTGCCTCTCAAATTGAGCAATTTTGTGTGATGGAATTCACATTCTCCTTTATCACACCCTGAGTAGTGCAATACAGTGCAGAAAGTGCTTCCATCTCCTAGGGAGAGAAATTACTTTTCATCTTCTGAGTGAATAACTGACTATTTAGGTCTTGAATTCATCTACATACCTTACCTTTCCTGTGCTAATTTGAGGTGCGCTCTCATTAGGTACCATCTGCAGGCAGCTTAGAGAGACAGGCACTTCTGCAGGGTGATTCCTCCACCCTCACACACTGTTGAGGATTTGAGATGAACTTGAGAGGTTCCTGCAGAGACAGTCTATGCCAACTGCATTCCTAAGACATGCATCTCAGCTAAACGCATGAAATTACCTGGAAAGGGCTCTATGGCATCCAGTTGGTACAACTCCAACCATTTATGTGTGTGGACTCAGTTATGTGTCCATGATTTACTGGTCATCATTAGAGAGAGAAGGTATCTCCTGGCAAGGCTCAATCTTCTAGAACGATGTTGTACATAGATGGGATGGGTCATGCTTTAGGGGTCTCTGCCTTTTTCTGTCAATGATAGAGTGCCTGGAATAACTACCTCAGAGCAGGGATGTAACTTCTGGATGAATGAGAGAAATCCCATCCCAAATGATAAAGGAAAGTATCAATTTGGCAGCTTAATAGTCATCTTTTAACTTGCCCAGAAGGATAAAATAGGCAGCAGGATGAAAACTTCACAGTAATGTTATGTGAGTGTCATTCGAAGTTATTAGGCTTCAATTTGCCTGAAGAGTGGGAAAATAGCTCAGTCTTCATTGCCATTAACTCAATTACTTCCAGCTGTACCACAGATTTTATGCCAGAGCACTGAACATTCACTGTACAAATTTTATGTAATGAAAGAGGTAGATTATATACTAACTGGATAGAATGGAACTGAAATCTCAACTTAATTGTGATGCCACAATAAAGGAAAAAATATATTTAACGGTAGATACTTTGAATCCATTAAGAGAAGGGATAAGGAAAGGACCAGTATTAAGTATGGGATAAAGACTACAGGTTAAGGACAATTTTAATGCCCTCAAGTCCTGATCGTCTGAAGGGGTCTAGAGATTGTCTGATTATCCTTTTCTTTCTTAGTCCTTGTCTAAACCATGATGGACATGGAGAATGTAAATGTTTCTTCATCCCTTTTAATATTTTTTCCATTTCATAACAATAAAAATTATTACCATGTTTTCCTAATAATCTCTTTTAAAGAGATGTCCTTCCTTCCTTCCTTCCTTCCCAGCATACCGTGCACACCATGCTGTTTCTCCTAGACTTCTATTGATTTCCATGTTGTGCTACTCAGCTGATTACATCAACCTCAGTACAAATTTTTGCATATGTCTCTACTCAGTCAAATTCAACTTTTTTCTGGTCATTCCTTACCTGTGAGAATTAATTTTTTTTGCATCCTAGGTCAGAGCTCTGGCAGACCTGTAGGCCATAAAAGATGGTCTATTAAGCACGGTTGCAAAATGGTTGTGTATCCTGTGGTAATCAGAAGTGATTTACTTATTAGAAAATTAATTATTACTTCCACAAGCTTTTCTTAAAAAGGTAGTATGCAAAAATCCCACTTTATGGAATAGAAGACTCTAACTATTGTCTAATCCATTATTAAATTCTTCTTTTATCTGGGAGTATATGGATTCAGGTGTAATATAACAGCAGAGAAAAAGGTGCTTCTTAACATTTTTTCTTTGCTGATAATATTCAGAATGGTATTCCTACATTTGCACGATTTCACCAGTAGCAAGATATTGCTACCCTTTTCCTCAGTAAAGTGATAATTTCCTATGTTCAGAGAAACACCTGTCCTAGATGATTTACTCTATGTTTGCTCAACAGAAGAAAGAAATGGCAAAACCCCACCACCTAAACAATCCTACATAAAGCTTTTGGATTTTTTAATCTCTATCTCACACTCATGTTCTGTTTGTTTCATAATGATCTGATTATCGGTGATTTTGTTACCAAGTTCAAATATCTGTATGGTTTGAAAAGTGAAATTGGAAATAAGTAATTCACTCTGTTTTATAGAGGCATTCCAGAAGATGGTATATCATCTTTATAAAGACAGTTTCCCAGTAAAGTCAAGCTTAGAAGGAACTGTAATGGTTCTCAAATGACTAGTTGAAGAGTATAAAAAACACCCTCCAGAAATTCTGTTTCTATATTGCAAAGAATTAAGCTATTGGAAATCAAATGTAGTCTAGACATGAAATTCTCATCGAAATTGCCATTTCCTAAAGCTATTCCTTTAGGGTCTAAAAATATTGGATGCTGCTGTCTTGAAGTGTAGTGCAATTTTTATAGCATACAACAACATTTTAAGACTATGCAAGATAAATAACCCATGAATGCTGTCACTGCTGCCCAGAATCACCATTTCACTTATTATGGGTCTTCCTGGATGGATTTTGGCACTAGCCTTTATGACTCCAAGTAGTTCTTTTCATGTCTTTAACATGTAGATTGCTCGCCTGGGAAAACACTTACTTTTTCTACACCGCTTTGCAATCCAAATGAACTGCTACTTCTCTAGCTTTCAGAAGACATTTAAATTAGTTCCCCAAGCAGGTGAAGCAGTTCCCAGGCAATTTATAATGCAGTTTAAGGCTGCATTCCAGCTGTGTTAGATGTGGAAACTTACTGGAATGGGAACTAGCAGGTAAGCAACCTCCTACCCCCGTCCCTCTGAAAAGTCTTGATTTTTAAAAAAAATTTAATTCAAATTCAGGTAGTCATTTTTACACAGAACATTTATGGCCTACTTTAATTGGCACTTTTCTCAGCAGGCTTAGTAAATTGGACTCTTAAGTTTTTAAAGGTAACAGACAATAGGGTCTGTTGCTTCAAGCAGTCCTTTAAACTGAGACTCTTATTTATTTAAATAATGCATAAAGTGCGTAAAGGCCTTGTCAGACTGGACTTACAATGACTTGTATTATTGTTCTTAATATGGAAATCACAAGCAAATCTGGGTCTGATGTCTCACTCTGGTAGAAACAAGTAAGAAGCATCTTCTAGTAGTTTGTGCATGATGGACAAACTATTTCTAGATAGATCTAATTAGAAATGGGTATTGATCTATTTCTGATTTCTTCAGAAGTGATATGTAAGCCAGTGACAGGTAAAGAAAATAAACAAAATAGGCTTCTGGAAGACTTGAATTTTTTGCAATACAGGGCAAATATTGGTCATAACCTTTTAGCCTCTACATCTCAAAACTTCCTTCCCGTGTGCTAATAGTTATAGCAAAGCCATAATGAGTTTTAACTCTCCTTGGCTTTACAAGTAGGGTGAAGGGGAAAAAGCAGACTCACCAGACAAGTTTTGAATGCTCATGAGAAAGAACAGATTTAACTCCAAGGTCTTGGAATAAAATCCTTGAAATCAAAATCTGAATCAAGTTGATACATGTAAAGGTGAGGAGAACAAAAACCCTATCAATTGACTACACTGTGAGTACTATTGGATGGGAACAGTTTGATTTAACTATTTTTTAAGAGAAAACACCAATCTGTTTAAAAACAAAAAAAACAAACCACCTATCAGAAACTAGTAGGGAATATAGCAGTCTTAAATTTATTTATTCCACACTGACTGGTCAAATACTGTTTCTCAGAGTTGGAAACAGTGGTAGTAGCAGTAGAAGAGGCACTGATCTCCCTATTCCTGCTTGCTGTGCTCCAGTAAAAGACAGCTGAAGGTGATTTTAGCTGCCCACATCTGTGCTACCTGTCTCTGCTGCACATGTAGGGATCTTCCAGCTGAGAGATGTGGGGGGACTGTAACTCCTTCAGTCACCCCAGACAGAGATGGCAGAGCTTATTTCAGGTACTCTCCTTCCTCCTTCCTTGTTCTCGTCTGCCTCCTTTTGCACAATAAGTTGCAAAGGAATAACCAGGAAATAAAGCCTCCTCCCCCATGAGCCTTGTGTGTATCTTTGCTTGGGGCAGTGGTATGTTTCTGTGTTTGGAGTGAAGGCCAAGACTCTTGACCAAAGATAGTTTTTGCTGGTTGGTGTCATCTGTCATATTCTCTACCCTGTATTATTCTCTGTAACGATGGCTAATAAAAACATCAGTATTTTAGAAAAAAACGGGGTGGAGAACATTAACATGGATTTTGCATGTCTACCACATGAATAACACCCAGGTGGATTATATTTCATTAACAGAAAAGAAATGTTCTGGCCTGTAAGACACATTCTGGTACGAAAAAGTAAAGTCTGCCATCTGAGAACAAGAAGCCAGATTTGCTGAGATCCAGTGGTCCTGGGATCCTAAATGACAAGATTTAAGGAGTCCAGGGAATGCTGGTAGGTGCCTCTTGTACTCCCCAGTATTCACCATGGGAAAGTTGGTTAAGTTCCTGCTCTCTGCTGTTGTGGGGAGGATGTGTGCTTCTCTCTCTTCTTCCCAAGTGTGCTTTGAACTTGTCCACGTGGAAAGGATCCTTTCCCAGATGACCACATCAGTGCACATGAATAGACCAGTGGGCTTACTCTCGCTAAAGGCATGATTCCAAATATCCACTGTATTAAGGACTGTGGGTTCATTGGTATAAATCTGCAGATATGCAGCAGTTAATTACCTGCATTATCTGGGTTTTCACTGGTGACGCTTTGGGATGAGATAACCTTAAGAAGCATCCTGTGCTATTGTGTTGGTTTAAACTGGAGTTTATGTTCCCAAACCTTTTTTCCCTTGGGCTGGGAGAGGAAGGGTATCTCTTTCTTTGCTCATTTGTTAAAGCTGCTGTTTTCAACATGTACGTGTGATAAACTGGAATGTATCTTTCTTGACATAAACCCATTTCACCCAGACTGTTTTTAGCTTTCAAATTGAAAGATAAAACTTTAAAGTGCATTCGCATTGAATGACATTAAAGACAATGAAACGTGAATGGCAATCAGGTAAATAGGAAAATTCTTATTTACTAATTTTTTCAATGCCTATTGTCATAGTAGCTTGGCAAAGGATTAGAAAGATTTAAATATAAATTAGGTCTGTCATTCTCAAAATGAAAACAAGTTAGTTATTCAAAATTGTAGGGGGGAAAAAAAGGCAAAAGAGCTTTCTGTGTTGCCTTTAAAAGCTTACATCTGAGCCCTGGAAAGCACTGAAAGCAAGACACATTGCAGGAGGCCTCCCAGGGGAGAGTTATGCTGCTTCTCTAAGTATTTTCTTAGCCTGCACAGAGAAGCACAAGTCAGAGGTAGCCTTGCGTATGCAAATATGCCAGAAGAGGAAAAAATTGTAATTGCAGGAATGCGATGCTGTGTCCAAACTAAAAGGTCTGCATAGCAGCAACAGCAGAGCTGCTCTGCAAATGAGGTGTGGGACTGAAACCTGCCAGTTTGTATAGTGGCAGCTTTGGGGCTTAGAAGGTGCAGTGCAGAACTATCCCACACTGAGACCATCTCAGGTCCTAAAAATAGGCCAGGCAAACTAAAAATGTCCTGTGCTGAACAAATATGGTGCAATTTTTCATGCTTTGCCATTTAAAAATCCAGGGTGGTGTCTCTGTATTTCATTGTACCCTGCAGGTAAACTGCTTTATTTGGAAATAAAGGTAACTTCTTTGGTCTCCATTGCATGATACAGACTCACCCACAGAGCATCAAATGCTGCAGTGGACAGTGGGAGCTGTCAGTGGCTTGAACTGCTGTAATACAGAAGAGGACTCTGGTGCATCCAGGACATACTTCCACCTGGAAAGTTTATGCACACACAGGAAGGAAAATACTCTCTCAGGTTAAACAACAGTATGCTCCCAAGCTCCCTGCTTTTCTTGTACGCTTAATGTACATCCTGGAGGGAGTGCACTGATCTCCATGTTTCTTCCTCAGTGCCCTGGTTTCCATAGTACAGAAACCTGGTGACAAAGGCCAGAATGAGAACATGTGTTCAGGTCAGTTCCCTGACACAGATGCTCACACAATAAGATTTGAGGATGTCTGTAGTATGTGCTTGTTGGTCCAATCTCTTGCAGGCCCCAGTCCTAGAAAAAGATTTACAACCTCACCAGCGCCTGAAGTGACTCTTTCAAACAAAAGAGAACACAAGTGATAGTTGCTTATAATGTCCCAACTCTATAGGTAGCTGAACCTCAGATGGGGGGGCTGGATGGAGTTTAATCATTGTTCTCCAAACAGCAGTTTGAATTTTTTAGGCTGGAGCTGGCAAAGAACTGTGGAAAATATTTAGAAAATATTGACTAAAGAGAAATAAGTGGTAAATCAAGACAAAGGCAATTGACAAAGTTATTCCTAAATGAGGAAAGCAAATCTTGGATGTGCACAGGGCATACCAAATGCACGTGGTGCTAACCACAACTACCAGTGCAACCTGAGCTCCCATAGCTTACTTGCAAGAGACACAATACTGCCTGGGTCTGACTGCATGGGAGGACAATGCTCACCAATGGCAAGAATCCTGGGAGCGAGTTAGGGGAGTCAGCTCCACCTTGTGAAGGGCTGAAGGAAAAGCATGTCCAGAGAGATGTAAATTGGAGGATGGGTTCTGTCCCATGGCCATGGTGGGTGAGCATGATACAGAGCACGTCCTTCTGCCTAGGGTTTGTGGAGGTTAAGATGGGCATTTTGGAGAAATGAGGGTTGGAGGTGGGGATGTGCTGGAATAGAGAAAGAGAAAAGGACTTGAGTGAATGGTGGGCTTAGGAGAAGGGGATATGGAGTGTGCAGGGTAGGATCTGACATGTGTGACTCAGGCTCAGGGCACAGCCACTGAGAAACAAGTTACAGGGGCCTTAAAGACTTGCTCTGCTGAGAGATGAAGTGGCTGGTGCCAAGGAGGTGGGATTTATTTCAGTGGAACCAGACTGGCAGGAGAGCAGGAGATGTGTGGAGAGAAGAGAAGGGAGATACCACATCCTCAGCTCAGTCCCCTGCCTCGCATCACTCCACCCCATGTACCCTCAGCCCTGCAATGCATTTTGCCGAAATCACAATGTTGATTTTTGCCACTCATTAATAATGGGATTAGTTCCTCCATGCTTCATTCTTGGATCAGTTGAGTTCAATCTTTGCTTGCACTGCTTGGAAGCTTTCTACCAGCTCTGCCTTTGCACATTACGTATCCTACGTTTTATTTATAGTACATTGTGGTGTTTGCAGATCTTTACCAGCTTCTCTTTCTATCTGGGAAGACATCTCTCTTACCAGCTGCCAGCTGTAGCTCTTCTATTATTTCATCTCCTGCTGCTTCACAGCCAGCAGGAACCCCTAATTTGTGTTATATCAAAGTGAAATCAGGAGCCACCCAACAGCCATACGCTTATGATTTGAAGGAGCACAGAAAAGTTTAGCACCAGGTTATTGGGCTGAATTCACTCATTCAGCAGCAACTGGAAATGGTTAATGCCTGCTGACAGGCTGGCAGCTGTGGGGCGTGATACTGGTGGCTCTTCTCCAGCTGCTAATGGACAGATGCCCACCTCATAAAACCCCAAACAAAAACTAACGCTGTTGCTGGCAGCCTCAGCAGGAACACATCCAGTGGGCAGTGAGGCTGTTCTTACACTGAGCAGTATCCCCAAAGAAAAGCCCAAGAGTACTGGAGTGAATAATTTGCAGTCCAACCCTCCGTGAAGCTTGTTGTGGGGATGGAGGCCTTCTCTACCAGCAACTCTAAGTCTTATTTTGAAAGAAGTAGTATGATGATAGAAGCCAGGGGGATGTTGCTGGACATAGGAGACAAACTGGTAGGTAAATGAGGCGGGAAGAATGATTTGACCATTGTTCTCTGCACCTCTTTTCTTTTTGTTTCCCATACTTCTGCAGACCCATTTTTGTAATTCCTCAGGCTCCTTGGCTTTATTCTGTTCTGCACCATCACTTCTGCCAAGTACAGTAATGCTTCATTCAAATGTTGAGAATTATTTCCCTTTATTATTTAATACTGCACCCAGCAAGAGATGGCTTATTCTGTGAGGAAATTCCTATTTGACTAGGGAAGTGAATGCTAGACCAGAAGATGAGTGGTAAAGATGCTGGATAGGATTCTGACTGTAAGAATGCTGTGGAGTGGATCCTGCATCATAAAGATGAGATGTTACAGGAGAGAAAACCACTGCTACTTGCAAAGTGGTAAAGCCTTGTAGTCCATGGCTTGTGCTGAAACAGCAATGGTCACCATGAATCTCTCTGCAGTAATTTGACCTACTTAGTTTAATTACTGTTTATCTTATTTTCCTTGTTATTCTGACACAGAAGGCTGGCTGCCTGTTTTCCATGAAGAAATAGCAGGTGGAAGAATTCAACACAGACAAAAACATAGCTTAGCACTGAATTTGAAAATTCCAAAACTTTATTTTCATTTTTTTTCTTAACTTTTACCAAACAACATTGATTTGAAGTTTTTATGCAAAATAAGAGTAATGGATATAGTAGTGTGTTACTGAGGAATGATAATGTGAAAATGTATAAAGTAAAAGTAAAAGTTCTATTCATCTTCTTTCTCCATCATAGCAAACCGCTTTAGAATATCTTTTCTCATAATTTTAGGATAGTTTAATAAACTAATTTTTTAAACCATTTTTTCCCGAAATAATTATTTAAAATTGTTGTTCTACAGTTGACCTTAAAAAAATAAAAAGATAGCAGAGTATTTGGATTATTTTCTAATTTGGAGTACTTATCATTATATGCATTTAAGGAGAACATGTCCCAAAGTATCAAAAAATTAGTTAAAAATATTGCACAAAGAAAATATAATGTGTGACATCGGAAATAACAAAAACCTTTCAATATAGAAATGACTGTCTTGAAACTGAAATTGATTCCAAAGACAAAAATGTTTTTGTGCCAGGGAAGTTGAAAAATAGTTTTTAAATTGAAATATTGAAAGTATAACAGAGGCCCACAGCTCAAAACGACTCTAATGTGTGGAATCACCTGCCATTCCTTTGGTGTGGGAAGCCCTCAGCCAACTCAAAGTGCTGCGTGAGCATAGTCAGAGCTGGGAGTTTAATGACAGAGAGTGGTTGGTTGTTTAATTATAAAGCTCCAGTGGTTCTGCCTGAATCCCTGTGAGGCAGTCAGAGGGTCAAACGTGGCACTCAGCTCAGTGATCTCCAAGCACGGCAATCTTGGTATCTGCTCTCCAGCATAGGATCTCTTCTGCGACCTTGTTTCACCCTCTGTGTGAATGCATCACCTGGGGGTACTCTAGATTCTGGCAAAGCAGAATGTGGTTTTGCTCTCTTTTTTTTTTTTTCCTCCATTGGACAAATCCCTGCTACATTGAAAAGCAAAATTAAGTCGAACTGTATTTTTTTTTTTTTTTCAGAAAAAAGGAACTCTTTCAAAGAATTTGTTCAGTAAACTACAGAACATGGTGCAAGACCTCTGACTGGTAATGTGTTGTACTACTTAACTGCAATCAGCTGTGTCAGGAGACACCTTTCTTCAACTACCCTATAATTATGCTAAGGCTTTCACCAAATGATGAATCCCAATTGGCTGAGCCAGAGCCCTGCCTTTCTAGACAAGGGTAATAATTTTGTCCACTCACCTGTTCATTCCTTTCAGCAAGCCCTGATCTGTGGAATCATTGAGGTGAGTATTTACTGATTATTTTTATGCTGTTTAAATTTTTACTGTTTCTAAATTCAAATCTCACAGAGGGAAGGTAACATTTGGTAGGGCTTTCCTGAAAGATTGTCAGGAGTCATGAGGTGTAGCAACCACTTACCTGTGTTACACACACTGAATGGTGTGTGACACCATCAGCTGTTTCTCTCTCAGTGTATTTTAAGTTTTTTTTTTTAATGCCAGTGATTCATTGAACTATTACACACACAGAAATTTACTTATTAACTGCACATATATAGCTGTCAGAGGTATTGAGTAAAATCTGTGTCTCCAGACAAACAAAATTGCTGAAACAATCTTATTTTAAATAAGTCTTGTTTCAAGCCTTTTTGGTTAAGTTGTTAGTCTAGGCAATATTTCTTAGCGGGTGGGAATAGGTTTACCTTACAGCTGAGAGTAGGCTAATAGGGATTTTTGTTTCTTTAGGAATCTATTGGTATAAATTTATGCCTGGGAATATTAATATGAAGTTACTTCTCCCTAGTGAATGCTTCTAATTAGGGGTGAAAGAAAAGACACCTGCATGTTTTCAGCCTTTCAACTCGGGTAAATAATATGTTGCAGTGTAATAGTTATTTTTTACATGAAGCCACAGGCAGGCACGACAATCCACAAAATATCTGAGGCAAGAGGTTTGAGTCAGAATTGCATGTAAGCAATGGAGCACGTGCTGGGCAATCCCACACAGGTGAGGGCTGGCATGGGTATCCACTAAAGCCTCCCAGGAGAGAAAATCTGAGAGGGAGTGAGGACGTGGGCAGCGAGAGCCAGGCCTGACTGGCACACACTGTCCAAGTCCCAGTTCCCGTGGCAAATGGTCCAAACTCACTCTCTCAACATGTTAGATGTTAAGGTCTCTTAACCTTAAAACCAGTGGACATCACTGTGTTTCTTTTTAGTCAAAGCTTGTGAGGGCTTGCAGGTTGTCTCAGAAGCAGAAGTGGTGGTGGGGTGAGGTATATCCGTAGGGAAAGCACCAACTTTGCCACCCTAACCAGTGGCATGTCCAAACAAAAAGAACTCATTTCCTCAGCTCAGAGCCACAAGCCCTGATTTCAGTTCCTGTGCTGTAAATCCTTTTCCTTAGGCTTTCTCCAAGGGTTATGCTAATGTTCTTGCTCAGGCAGGCCCAACTGCACTCCTTTCTTCTTTTTAGTTGAACTGTTAATTCTCTGCATACCCGTTTCCCAAAACAATGCTCGATAATGCTAATGCCTCCTTCATAAATCACCGGTTTTCTGCATAGCTTTGTACTCACTTTTGTTTTGAGACTTTGACATCTGTTTACCCATCTCTCCCACTTATCTCCAGGGATGGGTGGCAATTAGACCGGCTCCTCGGTATTAGTAGGTTTATCAAAATAACAAAAGGGTATGTGAGGGCTGTGAAGGAACAGCAGGTGAAAAGGGACACAGTAGGAAAGAGAAATTACTCTTGAGGCAAGGTTTATTTCTTTATTGCAGTTTAGTATATTTTTCACACTATATTTATTTATATACAATTGTGGGAGAAAGGAATATGGAATGAATTACCGTCCCAGGAGAGGAAGATTAAAAAGAGAGAGCATTCAGGTATTGCAGAAGAGAACTTGAAATGGCATACTGTGAAGACATATGTTAATGTACGAACTGGTACTGAGGTTAATAATACATATTTATTTCCACGCATAATTCGCTTTGAGGACCCCTCCCCCCGCTACCCCACCTGCTGTTCCTCTAGCAACACACTCTATAGAGCGTGACTATTGAAAATCCAAGAACAATTTCATCCATGCAGGTTTCATCTACCCCAGGGGTGTTTCTGCTCCCTTATATTTGAAAGGGAAAGCCACCATCATCTTTCTTGGAGATTCTATTTTTTCTGAAAAAGACGGCACAATTTTGTGACTCAAACAGTTTCAGATACAGAATTGACTGCTGTGTTAATTTTAATACTGCAATACTTTCAAGGATTATGCAGAACTCTGTCCTGGTCTCTTCTGCAGACATTCTCCTGAACAATCTCACGTTTTCCAAAGGTGCAGTTACTTTTGTACAGTGTAGAAATGTTTTTGTTTTTTTTTTCTTTCATAATTCTTAGATTAGCATAATAGTTTCTTGAAGGGGAAGTATATTTCTAACACAGATGTGAAATGCTACCTGCTTTATATGAAAATGTACTGCAGTTATTTCTGTGCTGCACGTTGGCTTAGAAGGCAAGAATGTATATTTTTATGTCTGATTCAGATTTCTGGTTTTCAAAATAGTATTCATAAGGGAGATGATGATCATTAAGTGCTTACTAATAGTGGATTACAATCCTCCGTGCTATGGGCCACCTCTGGTACTGTCTATACACTTGTAGGTATAACATTGTCTTGTTTGGAAGAGTTCCCTGAGAAGATACAGTAAAGTGCTTAGGAAGCTTGTTCTTGTACTGCAACGTGCACAGTGATCTCCACTAGAGCTCTTTGTAAATATTGCTGTCAAAAAAAATTTAAAATGAGACTGGAATACATGATGCTGCAGAAAATCTGACATTGGGCATCTTAATTAATATCCCTAGTGGGTGTTGGACCAGGTGACTTTTAAAGGTCCCTCATAATGCAAACCATTCTATGACTCTATGAAAATTTGACCTACTACTTCAAGAAGTAGTCAGAACAAAGAAGAGGCTGAATATGCAAGCCCAAAGAAAACTGGGTTTGGGCCTTTTGCTTGTGTTTAATTTTTTGAAGGCTTCTAATTAGAATTATTCAAGAGGTTTCAGTGTAATATAGTGAAAAACGTATTTGACTAAAAACAAACCAAAGAAAACCACTAGATGCTTTTAAAAACTGGGCTGTGATTTGCCCAATATTCTAGGTTAGGACAGCAGTGGTGTAGTACAGTGATCCAAATACGCTTCCAGGCTGTTCTGGCCTTTAATTAGCTGTGTATGTATATTTGTGGTCAATCTATATTTGTGGTAAATAGAACATTATGTTTTCTTAATTCTACATTGACTGGTAATGTATTTTTCTTGTTATAGAGAATATGTTTGGGCTTGTTCTGCCGCAAAATACTAGAGATTCAGCAGACAGTGAACTTTTTTGCAGAGTAATCTTAGCGAGATAGAATACTTTGCAAAGTCACACATGATGGACTCCTTATTTTGTCCCTGATTCCTCTGCAATGGAAACTGTCATTACAAAATTGGAGTTCTGCCAAATCTATTTATGCATGATACAGCAAAGGAAATTTTTCCAAGCACTCTTGGAAATGTGTTCAGATAGTTTATTAGGCTAACTTGCTAAAAACCAAATCAGAACATCAATTAACAGGCTGTTATGATATTAAGAATTTTTATAAAATTGAGAATTAGAACTTGAAAGAGAAAAAAAACAAGAATGAAGAGAATAGAGATTTTCCTAATACGTGAAAGTAATCATGGAACACTGCAGCAGTCATCATAAGACTATGAAAATAATTGGGATGTAATAGTAAAAACTTATAGTTTAACTCATTTAAATAAAATGAGTTAAAACCATATATTTAACTCATTTAAATATTTAAAAAGTTGTTTGACTACTTTTGCATGTGTATTTTTAAGGAGGGTTGTCTACAATCTGGATGCTTAGTTCATGACCTTTACATCACTGGCATACTTTGATTTTTTTTTTTTTCCACAGGCAACAGTCAGGAATCCTGGCACAGAAATTTTTTGGGAGGTTTTTTCAGGTCCTCATGTACTCATTGCCCTGTGCTCAGAAATGGGAGTACTCAGGAATGGGAGTAACCAATGATGAAACAAATGACTTGGTAGTTCTCGATGATAAGGACAGCCACAGCATTGGGGAGCAGTTTGACAAGCATCTCTTAAATCAGACACGCTGACTAAACTAGCCAGTTTTGCTGGTTCATGAACCTAATCATAAAAACCCCTTCCTCTCCTCTATTTCAGCTGAGGCATTTTCAACCTCAACAATTCATTGCGTGGCCTCATTCATTAACAGTTGCCTCAGCCCAACTGAGATTATACTGAAATGAGGGTGGAGTTTTAAAACCACTGTTAAGATCAGTGCTTACCAAACTCTGACTTTAAAGAGAAGTGAAACTTAGTGCACTTGCAAAAATGAGGCTACATCCTCTGTGCAAATATCACCCTTCACAGGTTAAACCTACCATCAGCTGTGTAGTACAGACAGACCATACTTCCAGATGTGGACCTTTTTTTGTGGAGCTTTCTATTCCTCACAAATGTTAATGTTATCATCACAACACCCATGTGTGTTTGGGTTAATAGAATGTCATTGCCTCCTCTTTAAGAAATGCCAGAATGACCCAAATGGGGAGCGCAATATAACTACAACACTATTCTTCCCTTTCTTCTGTGGCTGTTTCATTACTCTGACACCTGTTTGTGATGACCAAACAGCCTCTAGCCAGAACATGCATCTCTAAAAAGAGCAGGAGGGTTTAATTTGAGGTTGCAACAGTGATACTGTTCCCTTCATTCAGAAGAAAGAAAGAAAAGAATGGATGGGAATGGGGCCATTTCCCACAGTAGCACCAGCTGGGGCACCCAAGGACAGAGCAGGACAGATATCAGACACGTTGACTGTTTTCCACTGATTTACAAAAACTACATGTGTTGACCTCAGACAGCTCTTTCCCAGCAGTGTGGGCTGATTTCATCCTATTTAGAGAAACTGTGTATTGCTGTATCAGTATTGTCGATAACTTTAAAAAATGCTTTGGATTCTCCTTTAGGTTTGTACCAAGTTTAAATATGTTAACATTTAATTTAATATATCCTTAGTCTGTTCCTCTGCTCCTCAGAAGTCTATTCTATTTCTCCTTAGTACGTAATCAGTGCTGAGCTCTTCACAGAGCTAGAATTGAGTCCTTAGATATCTGTACAACTTCATGTTTTCATAACCTTCAGATAAAGGAAAATACAAAGCACTTTGTCCTGAGAAGTTAAGTCACACTGTCTAATACCTTATTTTGTCTGCAACACCAAGAGTTATTTCTACACTAAAGTAGCTAGTGTTTATATGAAAGCAAAACAATAAGGAATAAATCCTTAATATTCTGGTCCTATCTGCATATTTGACCATGTACCTTACATCACGGCCTCAGGTATTTAAAGACTGAAATGCAAAGATTTAAAGAGCTAGATTCTTCTGTCCCATCAAAACTGCAGTTCTACATGCTGACTTCTGTCTCCATATTTTCTTTGGTGTAGGGAAAAGATGAGCCAATTTTCACATTGGTTTTTTTTGTTATTATGTCATTAATTAATAGGTAACAACAAATTGTTGGCAATGAAAGAAACAGTTAATAAACACACGAGAAGTATGTAATCTATAGTCTAAAATGATAATTACATTGATGATCTTAGCACTAGAAGTGTTCTTACGTGCTGCTGTTCGACGAGATAGCACAGTTCAGTAACACCTTCTGCCTCAGAAGTCATGAAGAGCACATCTGTTTTCTGTGTTCAAACTAAACCAGCAAAAGTGCAAGATTTTACAGACTTTTGCTTGAAATTCAGTAAGTGTAACTAACACTATTAACATAAGAATATCAGATACTCTTTTTGTTTATTGGCTTAAGTTTAATGTTAGCAGATCTGACTTGACTAAGCAATGTCTAATTATATCAAGGCTGAACGTGGACTCTCATGTCTAATTTTCATAAAAAACCTCGAAGCTGAATTCCTCTAATGTTTAGTGGCAGGATTTGAACATAAGCCAAACAGTATAACCAATGCTTTTTGATGCAATACACCATCCACTTGTGGGGCAACAAACAACATTGATTTGTGTGGAGTTCAAGGGTATGTATAGTACTTCTTTCCCTTTCGTTTTCAAATTGTCTCTGGTCAAGTGGAACATTTTCAGAGTCCACCTTTTCAGGGACATGTGGCAGGCCCAAATCTACGACTGTGTAGTTCTCAAAACACAAGAGCACACTTGTACTTTCAGCCATGTGTGTTTCTGCAGTCCAGTTTATGCTGTGAAAAATGATGAAATAATTAAACCAAGAAAATTAATATGATTTCTTGTAATACTTAACCTTTACAAATGCCAGATTTGGGAAAAACTAAATTCAAAGCTTTTTCCCTAGACTAAAGGCACTTAGCTCCATCAATATGTACTTCCAGTCAGGTAGCCCATGAACAATTAGTGCTAATATATTGTAAAGAAATTGACTTTTTGACAAGGAGAAGGGCAGCTTTATGGCTCAGCTCACTTAGACCGACATCAAGAAGACTGAAGAGAGTAACATTTATCAGAGATGTCACTGTTAGGCCGGGATGAAGGCAATCCTTTTAACTGGAAACTATCACATAAAATAATCGATTAACTCATACCCAGTAGAGTACGTCACAGCAAGACTTGGAGGAAAACCATTTCCCAACAATCAGTTAAATTTAACTTTGCAAGATTAGCCAATAATAAAAGAATTCTAGCTAAACCAGTAAATGTAATATTAAAAACCATGTTTTCCTTTTTCCTTTACATCAAGTCAGCCTATTACTAAAATCCACTCATTAAAAAAAAGATTACAGGAACAAATAATAAAATTTGTGTTCTGTAGTTTTCTGACTTCAATGGGGGAAAGAAATCTCTTATAACCAAAGCCAGAGGAACATTAAAAGCGAAACTACTCCTACAGCGTCTTTCTGAGGTGATCCCACTTTCTTATGACAAAACCAACCACAGAAAAGATCACTGTCCTGGCAAATGCTGGTGTGTATCAGCTGGTTGTGTGTGAAAATTTATCTAATTCGAATAAGCTGTATTTGCTTAAGTGGAAAACGTATTTCTCAAGAATTTCTGTACGGAATTCTCTAAGATTGTCCTGGAAGTCCCCATCTGTGTTCTCTCAGGTACTGTCACTTAGGATAATGCAGGAACCAGCACGAGGGATGCTCTGTTGTACCTCACAGTTATAAACAGGAACAGTGAAGGCTGGGTCTTGGCTGTAGTGATTATGAGATGGTGGAGTTCAGGATCTTGAAAAGAGGCAACAAAGGAAAGGGCAAGATCATAATCACTGCCTTCAGGAAAGCATATTTTGGCATCTTGAGGCATCAGCATGGAAGAATTCCTTGGGAGACAGCCCTGGAGTGAAGGGTCCAGGAGCTGATTGATTTTTAAGAATCACCTTTTCCAAGCTCAAAAACCTCCACATACAGGAAATCAAGAAAAGGCAGGAGGAGCTCCTGGCCAAGGTCAGACATAAAAAGGAAGCACAGATGAGGTACCAGCAGGGACAAGCGAACAAGAAACACTGAGCTGTTGGGACTGTGGTTAAGAAAGCCAGAGCCCACCTGGAGTCGAATCTGGCAAGATGTGTGAAGGGTTTCTAGAGGTACAGCAGCAGCAGAAGACAAGGGAAAATGTGGGCCTAGTGCTGAGTGGGGCTGGCAGGAGATCCAGTAGCAAAGGACAAGTAGGATCAGGAACATTTATGCAGACTAGACATACACAAGTGTAAGGGACATAATGGTATGTGCCTGCAAGCAGAGGTACGTGCTGAAGAAGCTGCTGATCTCATTGTAAGGTCATTCTTGATAATCTTTGAATAGTCACAGGGATTGGGGGAGGTTCCAAGGACTGGAAGAAAGCAAATGTAAATCCTTTCTTAAAAAGGTTAAAAAAAGGAGATCCGAGGAACTATAGGCTGGTCAGACCAGCCTCACCTCAAACCCTGCGAGGCTGAGAGAGCAAGTAATTCTGGAAAACATTTACATTAGGAAAAAGAATGTGATTGCAAGTAGTCAGCCTGGATTAACAAAGAGGAAATTAGGCCTGCCCAACCTGGCAGCCTTCTACAAAGAGGTGACTGGTTTGGTGGACACGGGGAGAGCACTGGATACTGTTGATCTTTATTTTAGCAAGGCTTTCAACACTGTCTCCCGTAACATTCTCACTGATTAAGAACAAGCTAGATAACTGGACAGTGAAACTGAAAACTGGCTGAGCTGTCGGACTCAAAGGGTTTTGATCAGGCCAGGAAGCACAGCTGGAGGCCCAATAAAGTCCAGCTGGAAGTCTGTTTCTAGTAATGTACACTAAAGCTTCATACTAGGTCCAGAACTCTTTAACATCCTGATTAATTATCTGAACAATGGGGAGGAGTGTTCCTGTGGCAAGTTTACAGATAATCCAGACTTGGGAGTGGCTGATAGGCCACAGGACCATGCTGCCATTTAGAGGGACCTCCACAGACTGGAGAAAGAGGCTGACAGGAACCTCATGAAGTTCAACAAAAGAAAATGTCAAGCCCCATACCTGGAGAGAAATAACCCCGTGCACCAGTACAGGCTTGTGAGCTGAATGGCTGGAATGCATTGCACATTAGGCTCTACAAAATTGACTGGATTCAGCAATGCATCTTTGCAGCAATGAAGACCAACAGTCTTTTGTGTGGCATTAACCCCAGAATATATACCACCAACAGGTCAAGCAATGTGTTTATTCCTTCTGTTTAGCACTGATGATGCCACACCTGGGGTGTTCGGTCCACCTCTGAGCTCCCCAGTACAATAAAGCAATGGGCACACCAGAGCAAGTCGAGCAAATTGCTACAAAGATGAATAAGGGATTATAGCATTTGTCCTATGAGGAGAGGCTGAGAGAGCCAAAATTGTTTAGCTTGGAGGACAGATGGCTTTTTCCTGCTGTCACCAGGAACAGCAGGTTCTGGGCAGCTGGGGGAAATACATGCAGACCTGTTTTCTACAAGTTTCATCAAGCAGATGCCATGCAAATGAGGTACTCCTCTTGAAGAAACATAAATGAACAGAGCCATACCTTCTTTCCTGGTGATTGGATCTATGATCTAAGTCTAGTTTATAAAACTGATTCTTGGCAGGGTTTCTTTAGTTATCACATCAGCAAATGCAGAATGAGGAAATATCTGTATGAACGTTTAGATTTCAGTCCATCTGCTGATTCTATACAAAGACTTGTAGATTCCACTCCTGGCTGAATTCAATAAATATGAACTAAAATCTTCTTTGTTTTTTTTTTTTTGAATCTGTCCTTAGAGATTTTACATTGTCATCAACTCCATGGCCCACTTCATGATGATCCCTATATTTTCGTGTACACTCTTGCATAATCCTTACATACTCTACTGCCTTGTCACGAGGCCTCTACAGAAAGTGACGGATTTGGGTTTGAACCATTCCAAAATCAGAAGGAAGGTGGATTTGGGAGTTACTGCACAGAGCAATGCTTTAGCTACTGGGATTCTACGTAAAAGTTGATGTCTGTACTGAGGCTATCACCCCTAAATGTTACTGCTCACTGTGGGTGCATGGACAGCCTCAGCTTTCCTAATGAACTACACCCCTGGGCAGACTTCAACTTGGGGCCACTTAATCTGTACATCTCAAACGGCCTGAAGGAACATATAGTTGGCCATATACCAAGGTGATACACAGGTGTTTGAGCCTGTTTAAAAGAGGTCTGGACAGAAGATAGAGTGCCTATAATATTTCAGATACCTCACTGAGTTAAATGAGTGTCCACAGATGGGTTTTTGCAAGTGTAAAACAATCCAAGTTTGTTTTGTGTTATCTTGTATCTTCCCTTAATGGCTCTGTAAAATTAACAAATTAAGGCTTAGAACTTTATTTTGATGTAGGTTAGAAATATTACATATACATTACTGATTAAGAGAAGTCACTGTGAAACTGCTCATTTTTACAGACATCAGTAAGTGGCACAATCAGGACTACTTCTGAGCATACTCACTCTGGTCCATGAGCCACTGAATACTGTTCCACTGTCAGTTTTACATCTAAGTTTTTTACATCTAAGTTTTAGATGTAAAACTGACAGTGGAATAGTACATTTTATTTCTCGATGGTTGTACATTGTTCTTTTCCTTCAAAGGGGAATTGTATTCAAGCATTACAATATATTCAAACTCAGATATTGTGTTTGTTTCAAGGTTAGAAATTAAATATGTATAATTTCTTACTTTACATTTGCCTCTTTTTCTGCATTAGGTCTGAGAAGTTGTTGAAAAGTTTCCTGCAGCCTGAAATGACAGAGAGCCTTGTAAAAAGGACACCTCTATTTTACACCCAAGGAATATTGCTTAATAGGTATTAATCTGAAGAAATATATTGAATGGTAAAGTTTTTGACAGACTGCCAACCTTCTGAACACCCAGAGAGCATTTAATTTTGTCTGATCAGAAGCACCTAATGTCATTGCACATGCTACAATGGAAACTGTAAGACAAATGCAAAGTTTTGGCATCTGTGTTACCTGTACGTATCCTGTAGCATCTGGTGTGGTGTTTGCCACTCTTCTAGTTTCTTGCTGCTCATCTCTGAACATAAGAGCTCGTCCACTTGTTTCTAATTCACCTTTCCTTTCTATCTGGAATGCTCCGACAGAACTTTGTACTGAAAGGACTGGAGTGCAGCTGGACATGAATATTTTTCCTCTAATTGGAAGCACACTAAAGACATCCATTGGGCAAAATATCACTCTCTTCTATCCAGACAGGCTTGGCTACTACCCTTACAAAAATGAAGTCACAGGAGAGGCATTCAATGGAGGACTCCCTCAACTCTCACTGCTGGAGAATCATTTAAAAAAAGCCAAAGAGGACATCCAGTTCTACATTCCTTCAGATGAACAGCTTGGATTGGCTGTCATTGACTGGGAAAACTGGAGACCTGTGTGGATAAGGAACTGGGGATCAAAAGATATTTATAGGCAGGAATCCATTGAGCTAGTTCAGCAGAGAGACCTCAGTCTATCAGAAGCCGAAGCCAGAACTATAGCTAAAATGGAATTTGAACTTGCAGCTAAATCATTTATGTTGGAAACTTTGAAGTTGGGCATAGAAATGAAACCAAATCGTCTGTGGGGATACTACCTTTTTCCAGACTGTTATAACTATGATTACAAACAAAACCCACACAATTATACAGGAACCTGTTTAGATATTGAAATAGAAAGAAATAATGAGCTTAACTGGTTGTGGGAGAAAAGCACAGCACTTTATCCATCTGTCTATCTAGAGACAGCCTTAAAATCTTCCAGAAATGCTCAACTCTTTGTTCGCAACAGAGTTCAAGAAGCCATTAGAACTTCCTATGTCTCTAACTCTAGTCATCCCCTTCCAGTTTTTGTATATACACGTCCAGTATTCACAGATGTCTATGAGGAATATCTCTCTGAGGTGAGTGAAGTTAGACCTTAAGTACTTCAAATTTATATGGCAAGAAATTAGGTGACACTTATTTTGCAAATAGACTAACTTGTATCAGAAAAAAGTGGGCAATTTTGTATAAAAAATTAAATTAATCCATCAAAGAAATATGACCAAACAGAGTACTAAGAGGTCTATTTTCAAACCTTTCTCACTACATTTATCAAATAGTGTTTTATTCTCTGAGTTGTCCTCACATGTAACAAAATATCACAAAGCTAGAAAACACATTTAGCACACTTACTCACAGGAAAGAAATATGAGTAAAGTCTTCCAAAGAGAATTAGTAATACTGGGCTCACCTAATGCCTGCTTTTTAGGTTATTAAAAAAAAAATACATTAAAACAGAATCTTTCTTTCCTTAAAAAGTGTTTAAAGCGATTGAGAAAACTCTGTCCTTTGTTGTACTCTAGTTTTTAAACGGTATTTCAGCATGTCATGGGTTAGTTAAGGTTAGGCTCTGATTAAAATCCAACCATCTTATTGCAGTTCTGGCTATACTTTTCCTTTCACATTTTTACAGACATCCACCCTATCAGAGATACTACCAGTCTGGGGAATCTCTTCTTGGTGTTCCAGCCCATGAGGAAGGGGAAGTTAGAGGCTGTGGTCCTGGTGATGGCATTGTATCCCGTGTCCTCCCACATTCTGGACAGAGCATTAGCAAGTGTTGTCCCCAGTTCTGTGGATACTTTCAGGGAGCAAGGGGTGCTGTCAGTGGCCATGCTGGGATCCTAATTAATAATTTAAATCCTATAATCTTTACATTAATCCTTTTTTTGTGTTGTGCCCTAAAATAAGTTGCTTTTTCATTGTTTTTTTCATTATCATAGTCCTCTCCCATCCCATACAGGCCTTAAAATTTTGCTAGGACTGGGCTAATAGCTAATCCTAAAAGGAGAACTGAATGGAAACAAATTCCCCAAATCAATCCCTGTAGAAGACCAGAGATATTGTCTGCAAAAGAGAGATTCCTATTGTTGAAAGCTCTTTCTGTTGCTACTTTTGTTTAGCATTTTGTTTTAGCATTTTCTGGTAAAAGAAATAAGGTTTAAAAAAAAAAAAAAANTCCAGCATCTTTACCCCACAGCATTACTGAAACCAGTTGCTAACAACTCTGAGCAGCCAGGAGGCAATGCAGCAAAATAAGCCTTAACATGGCTGGAGGAGTTTATGTCATATGCCCAACTACTGGCTCAGTTTTACAGCCTTGTTTTTCTAACCAGATGACATATAGAAATTGGATATTGTTGGCAACATTTGCTGGTATCACCTGTGCAATCCAATCCCAGGATCAAATTGTGTAATTGAGAGCAGGACATTTGCATAGTGCATTATTGCTTGCTGTCTTCAAAGCAGTTATTTTGGATATGTCATTTACTATATGCATTTTTTCATCTGCCCTTTTGTTATAGGTTACTTATAATTGTATGATTCTTTGCACGTTTTCCCTCAGGATGACCTGGTAAATACCATCGGAGAATCTGCTGCACTGGGTGCTTCTGGAATTGTGATCTGGGGTGATATGAATTTAACACAAAATAAGGTATGCCAGATCAATTATTATACGACATTTTCAAGGAGAAATAAAGTGAAAAGGATGTAAAGCATTTTGATCACTTATATTGTATCTTCTACTTTTAAAATGATGACTCCATATTGCCAGCAGCTTTTTGTAGTCAAAATCCACGCACACCTGAGGCTTATGAAGGTCACCATTGACTACACAGAACAAGAGTTCAGTCTTTCAAAGTATCAGTCCTGTTGGCTCTGGGTAACTGGACAAGCTTAGGCAAGTTAGCACTTGTTTAATTAGTATAAGAAAGAATTCTTATATCTTCATTTCATTCCAGTCATGAGGTAAAGAAAAAATTACTTTGGCTTGCCCAGAACAATTTTTAAAAGACCCTTCTGCTTTTTGAAGTGGTGCACTTGGCAATAATATTTCAAGCAGTAGGAGGAGTCAGTCTGTTAAAGGTCAGCCCTAGCCTGTTGTGTGTGTTTTAAGTACTACTTTGGTTAATTTCATTGTATGAAACATCTGAGTCAGAGGAAAAAAAAATCTACTTTGTTTTAAGAATGGGAAATACATAGTTTGAGAAAACACTGTTACAAGGATGTTCTCATAATTCTTTCCAGGTGGTTCATTTACAACCAGGCAAGTTAGATATAACAAACCATTGTATAGGAAGACTCTTGTGAAGTCTTCTGAGTGCACAGAACCAAAATGCTTCATCCCTGCCAGACCTCCTGTCACAGAAAGCATGGACAAATACACCTCCACAGCTCTGTAAGGCTGTTATTCCCCAAAGCATCCCACTTTGACTTTTTTGTATGTGCCTCCCTTTGATAAAGGATATCAGTTGCACCTGGAACTTTTCTGCCCATTATCTCAATATCAGAACATACATGAACAGCAACTTTTATTGACTGAATTTTGAGATTCCTGTGAGAAAAAAGAACTCTCCATAGGCCAGTCAGACTATGTATTTGTGCACTACTTGCACCTGATCTTTCACAGCTTTCACAGTCACTAGCCTTTCAGCAATGAAATATTACTGTAAGTCTCACTTCTGTATCAATCAAAATTTCTTGGAAGTATTTTTATATAATGTAAAAAAACCCCCAAAAACCTACATATATCTCAGATTCACCAAAGTGATCTCCATGGGTATAAATATTAGGTGTATCTACATGTGGTATTGGGCAAATGCCCAAAATGTCAAAAACAAAGAGTTCCCAAACCATCTGGTTATTGAACTGTGCCAAGAATGCACAGAATAGATGCCAATTTCATGATCAGTTAGAATGATCAATTATCTTAGCATACCTTCAGTTTGACCATCCAACCACAATTCTTTTCATTCAAAAATGCCATGAAAGCTCCCTACCCTGTAGCCAAGCTATTCAGGTCAGGGGAAAGCTGAAAAGTCTCACAGAGATTACTTGATACAAAAAGTATTGGTTTAGGCTGAAGAAGTGAGGTTTTTTTTTCCAAGATCCATTCAAACTATTTAAGACTTAAAATGGAGCTTCAATCTTTCATGAAACTTCCTTAAATGCATCTGATTCAAAAAGCTACATGAAATATAGAGATAAAATGAAAGCTTAAAGACAACTGCTTTCTGATCTAAGTGCTTTTTGTAACATCTCCAGCAACTTCACCACATAAATTTGCTGTGATCCTTGAATTTTACAGCTTCTCAGATAAACTTGCTTCCAACAAGTTACAGCTATTATCAAATCCTCAGGGGAAACATTTATAGATATACACTGCGGTACTGTTACTAGAATGACAGCATTTTAATGGTTTCCATACTAAACTGTGTAGGTATAATGCTCTTTTCACAGAACACCTGTAGAACTCTGGACAACTACCTTAGGAGGACTTTGACCCCATACCTCATCAATGTCACAATGGCAGCCAGAATATGTAGCCAAGTGCTATGCCAAGACTCTGGTGCTTGTGCACGGAAAAAATGGAACTCCAGTGACTATCTTCACTTGAACCCCGAGAATATTGCAATTCAAATGACAAAGGATGGAAAATACACTTTACAAGGGCAACCATCATATCAGGATCTGCAAACATTCATAGAAAAATTTGATTGCCATTGTTATGCAGGGCACAGCTGTGAACCTAGAGCTGATATAAATGACATCCATTACCTCCATGCTTGCATTTCAGAAGATATTTGCATTCAGATATCCTCAAACTCACTTTCTAATATAGAAGCCTCTGAAGAAAAGATCCTGCCTAACAGAACTGCATTTTCATTTACCTCTGAGAGTAACATGACATTATCTACACATCCTGAAATAGATGATTTCCAATCTACCTTTGGAAATAATATACTTAATATAACAACTGCAGAATATAACACTGTTACACCAGCCAGTAGCTATGATTTAGAAGAAAATGATACTCGTACTTCCAGTAGTTCTTCATCCTGTAAGATAAGAATGTTTGATCTGTTTCACTTAATTCTACTTTTGAGAACCTTAATACAAATGACCCATGAAAGTGCGAATATTCTTTTCCCTGACGATATTTGAAATTCTAAAGGTTTTATTTACAAAACAAACAAACAAAATAATTCCTGAAAGGCTTATAGTGTTATCTGTATCAGGTAACCTTTTCTAATCCATAGGTGCCACTTCAGCTTGAATGTATTTCTTCAGTTTAGTTCTATAAACTACTATTTGTGCCAAAGATATATTGGTCTATATATACTGACTATACCATATGCGAAGATAATCCAGAAGAAGAAACATTTTTACAGTTGGCATTTTTAACCATTATATTTGGAAAAAATTAATTGTTGACAATGCTGTTTTGTGTACTTCAAGTTAAGACAGTTAAATATATAATATATAAAATAAGTCATCAGGTTTTATGCTCTATGCAAGAATTAATTTAATTCCATATGAATGGAATTATAACTTAAAAATATTTGGCTTAACTACAGATCTGTGGGACTTTGCAGCACAAAATGTATCTGATTAATGTAATGGTCCTGCACTTTTCACAAAACCTTTAGGGATCCTGTAGTTTTTCTTTTAATTAAATATATTTGTAACTCTTCAAAAGGTTCTAATTTTAGTGTAAACATTGACTTTGAATAGTACAGACTCATCATTTAAAATTTGAGCTGTAGCAGTCTACCCTTTCTGCTCACAAACCCTCTCCCTTATTTCAGATGTCCCTTTCTTGGTTTCCAGATGTTTTGTCTTGCCAATACTCACAACTCATCTGCTCTGCCTGTGCATTCCCTGCTAGCACTGGCCACCAGTCCTAGTTTCTCCATCCAGCCATCCCTAGGAACTGGATAGGGCTGTGTGTGCCATTTGGACAAAAGTCTGTGCATGGGACTTTATGCCACATTATTTCCTGAGGAGTCTCTTTGGTGGAAACCAGTTTGCTCCTTAGGAAAACCCAGTAGTGGAGGCAGAAAGATAAGTGTTGCTGAGGACCTGAGACTCCCTTTATTCACTTCGCGTGGTCCTCAATCTCAGGACCATTTTTTTGATTCAGTTTGCAGACAGAACTGAAAGTATTGGCTTAATACTATTCCATCGCCAAAAGCAGTGTTACACTAGCAGAGATACCTCAGAAGAAAACTACTCCCAGTATCATATCAGGAGTCTAGTTATGATTAACATATAGTCAGTTTAAGCATTTAGAAGCAATTAACTGCAGTTTATTTGATAAAATAACCTTTTCAAATTATTATGTCAGATGCTTAATAGACAGTTGGCCTTCTGATGGGTGAAGAGTGGCTGCTGGCATGGATACATTAAAAATATCCCTAGAGATAGGCATGATCTGCATAAATAATTCACCACCTCCCACAGATACAGCCTGCCTCACTAATAAAAATAACCAGGATTTCAATATAGTGGCCATTTACTTATAAAACATTCATTCCTTAATCTAGCAGAAAACACGTATTATATCGATTTTCTTTGAATTTCCAGGTTGTTGGTCATAACAGAGATGCAGAAAAATAGATGAAGCCTTTAGACTTAACATGGAGAAATAATGTCTTATGGCTTTTGGACAACAAGTTATCAAGAGGAAGTGACAATTTTCTCATCCCAGTTACAGTGATAAGTCCACGAGTCAAAGCTATTTCTGTCATTAATGTTCCAAGTGGAATCATGAATAAAAAAAATATATGTAGCAGATTGTTCAGCACAAAAGAATCCATCTGGTTTTGATCACCTGTGTAAAAACATGCTTTTTTCACTGCAGCTTTGATATTGGTTATTTCATCCTGGGTAAAGAAAAGGCATGGTATCATAACTCCTGTGCCTGAACTCCCTTCGCACTACATTTGTGGTAACTATCACAGGGGTTTCTGAAAACTGGAAATATCACTGGTAATGCCTTAGTAAAACCTGTATGACTTATATGAAATTCTATTTTTTTCACAATGCTTTAACATGGCTAAACTGAAAGATACTGGATCTGTAGCACTTCATGGTAAGACAGCTTGCAGGTTCACAAAATCTACAAGTCTTGCCATGAATACTTTTGACTATCAGCCAGGTAATAGCAAGCAGAACACTTGTGATGGTTCAAGCAGGAAATCACCAAAAAAGGAGGAATGAGAAGTTAAAATCACAGAAGAGTAGAAACAGAGCTCCCAGGACCTCCCAATGGACGCAGAGGAAGTGGACTGCAGAAGTGAAAGAGTGAAGCAGCAGGGAATGGGGACAGACGAGTCTCTTCCCATTCAGTATTTTTATCTTTCTGGTACTTAATATTGACAGGCTTTTCCCAAGGCTCACTGTAAAGATAAAGGAACACACTAACTGATATGTTAGACCTATTCATCTGATCCCATCTCTTTTTCTCTTGAGACCAGCCAGGACCAGAAAAGTAAAAGCAAGATGAGAGGAAAGCAGTCTATTGCAATAAACTGTGCCTTCCTAAGCTGCATATGTGAGTTGCTATCTACCTTGTGCTCTGATGCACGATGCTTTGCCAACCACCTTTCAAATGCTCACTCAGGATTATGTTACCTATGTGTATCTGCAATTCATGCTTTAAATCCTACAGATCTCAGGATTTGAGTCCATGTGTTAAATTACAGTGTTTTCCAAATATATTATTTTTCTCCGTACTATATTTTTCTTACCTGTCTTCTATGATAAACAGTCACCATGGAGTCAATGAGTCTCCATGGAGTAAAAGGAAAAAAGAAGGAAAAAGGTGCTATGCCTTGCATTGCTGGTGACTATCTTACGTTCAAAGCCAAAATTATATTCCCTTAAAGTGGACCCCCTTCCAAAGAGACTTTCTTCCATTCACTGTATTTCCTGTAAGCATTAGTTAGCCTTATAGTTTTCATTTCCTGCATTCTTGTATTCTTCAAAAGATTAAATACTAGAGGAACAGTTCACTTTGATTGCCATTCATTATTTTGTATTTCTCCTTTCTAGAGAGAACTCAGGCTGGCAATACTTAGGGACAGGGAAATGCTAAAGTGGGTTTTATGAAAGGGTCTGTTTAAGTGAAAGCTGTTTAATACCCTCCTTTGATATTTTGATATTTTGCTAAAATTTTAATTGAAATTCTGCTTCTCTATCTGAATAATCTGGATCTACTTTATTGTGTTGCTTGCTCTGGGACACACAAAGATATTGCCACTTCAAAGAGAGATGGCAAGCAGCACTTAAAGAATATGAACAGAATGAAAACATAGTTTAGTCCTTGCCTTGCAGTTATTTTGTTTTTCTGTGTTAAAAATAACAACATGGAGAGATATTTTGAGAGGCCAGTAAGATCACTTTGTAGTCACTTTGTGACTAGAATCCCAAAGAGTTCAGCAAAATTTGCTTTATTCCCTGCATCACACTGGGATACCCTGTTGTATCAGCAAAGAATTGTACAGAAGATTTCAGACCTGTGCAATATGTACTAGACAACTTCCAGACAGATTAGATTTCTACATGTACCTATCCATCACTTTTCAATACAAACAACAACACAGAAGAGACAGTAACATAACTTTAAAACACATTTCATTATGGAGAACTGATGACCTTTTTAAGATGACAACTAAATTCCATCCTTTAAGCATACACACTTAAAACTTACTTGAAAGATTTTTTCACACTGTGCTTGTGCCAGTTCTTTTGCACTGGCAGACAGCCATTCTGTCAAAGCAGAACAGCCTCCAAAATTAGGGCCTGAGACTCCAAGTTGGAGTAATGAGTTTCATTAAAAAAAAATAACATTGATACAAAAAAAAAGTTTATTGTGTGTCTTAAAAAATTACTCCTTTATTTAATGATTTCAACTTTCCTAAAGATGAAATTTTTTTTGTATCCTTTCTTGGCATTTTTTCTTCTGTGCTACTGAAAACCATTGTATAGGTGGCTGGAAACAGACTCAAAAACCTTACTAGTCTAACTTCATCCCTTACCACTTCTAAATGATTCCCAATGTGGAGCTATCCCAGACCTTCCTGTCCGTTTTTCTGGAAATACTTAATTGAATATTAACCCTGCATCACAATATTTTTCATTATGATGATGATGATCACGTAAACATGCTGTATTCAAGATCAATTCTAAGCTTTTGTGTATACCAGTCAAGGATCAGGGTCTTTACAGAATAGTTCTTTCATGTAGCTGTTCCAAAACTCTTGCAGCTACTCTTCACTGTCACTACCACTCAGGACTGCAAAAGCTTCCCACATTTGTTGTCCCCTTGTTATATATAAGAAAGTAAAGGGCAAGAACGTAAAGGGAACCTATCAATATTAGCATCCTTAAGGGAATAACTTTGTATTTAATTATGTAACTAATGTGTTACCACCATCATGGTATATTGATTATAATTCTCCTGGGTCAGTAGTAATTAGATGACATTTTCAGTGTATGCTTGTATAAGCCTTAGTTTATAACTGATAACATATCTTATCAGACACAAACAGACAGTATGAAAATTAATGTGGATCATTACTTTATATATTCAACTGACGGCTTGGCTCTGTGCACACAATTCCAGAGGGTGGCATTCAGCACCATATATATGTGGACTCTAGACAACAAGCAGTCACCTGTCTTTGCCTTTGTTTTCGTATCAGGAAATATATTTATTCAACAGAACTCTTCAAGATCCTGCAGAAGAAATATACCATATGTTGGCAGTCTCATGGAGCACACTGCTCCCTCAGGCTACTAGCAGGCTGAGGCAAGACGACAGCTTGCCTGTGTCAAGTGATGACTTCCTGAGGCAGGGAAAAAACAACCACCCATTTAAAGGGAGGCTAAGGGCACCCTGCACTCCCACAATGATAACATGGTTAATGTCACAACAAAGCACAACGTACCTTACTGCTGGGGCAGCCGGTAACTAAGGGCACTGGACTAATAACAGACTTAAGCTGCCTGTAAATCCTATGCACTATTTCAGCATGAACTACATATACCAAGTTTAGGTATCCAAATCACAGCATTTTTGAGTTAAAAAATCTTAATCTGCCACTATAACAGTCCTTACAGAAATCCTTCTTCATCTTTTCCCTCCCCAGAGCATGACAAGATTTTGTACATACTAGAGCCTCTGGGGCTGCAGCCAGCAGAGGGCACAGATGACACATGCAGACACTGGTGGGTACCTTACAAGGCTTTCACTGAAAAGTTCAACCCAGTCTTTGCGCTCCCTTCGGCAACGCAGCTGCTTGGCTCTGGCCGACAAACAGAAAAGATGACCAGTCACTCCCTAATGCCGTGCCTCACTAGCAGAAATGACTTATTCTACAGGTTTTTTTCCCCAAACATCTGATATATCAGGACAAACCTGAACATACCCGTAAGACATTACCTCTTCTCATGCTCTCTTCTCTGGAGATTTCATTCAGCTGAAGGCTTCTCCTTAAGACCTGCCCAGGGAGGAGGTTGAATCATCATCCCTGGAAGCGTTCAAGAAACAACTAAATGTGGCACTTAGTGCTATGGTCTAGCTTACAAGGTAGTGATTGGCCAAAGGTTGGACTCGATGATCTTGGGATATCTTTTTCAACCGTAGTGATTCTATGATCTTCAGCTGTGACTAAAATGCTTCCTTAAAATACAGATAATGTGATCCAATCTCTTTGGTAGTGCTCCGAACTACAAACCTGAGTCTCAAATACCCTGTTTCTCCCCAAATGTGAAAGACCTAGATATACAGTGTTGATTCAAGTAATTTTGCTGACTATGTGTTTATTGCATCCCCACCATTGTCACCTGAAATGTAAGATACATTTTTAGAAATTTTTATAGCACAAATAAGTCTCTGCAATGGAGTAAGCTGCTTTGCTATCCCTTCAGAGCACTTGGAAGACTCAATAAGCTGGGCACTGCATGGTCCTATAACACTGCTAAACTGGTCCTGCAGTGTGTAAAACTCAATAGAAAACACAGAAAAGTAAAATACTTTATCAGTGGTTAAATGTTACCCAGAAAGATTAGGTGGCTTGTTTGTCTACAGCCACACAGGATAACAGAATAGCTTTTAGCTACAACAACAAAAGTCCTCTGAGCTGCTAATTGTAGCAAGGCAGCAACATGTTTACATACGATATTCTATTACCAAACAGTTTGTAAAATAAGGAATGCCTTTTATAATCATACAGTTTTGCAAAAGATGTAACAGATTTTAGAACAATGTAACAGAACTTTAAACTTGGACAAACCCTCAAGACATTATAAAAGACTTCAGTTATTGTACAACTGAACTAATGTTTTAGACTTTATCTGTGTATCTTCTGCCAGCCTTTTATGAGGATATGCCGGAAAAATATTTTTTCAGAGTGTTACTATATCCACAGTATATTGTTAATTAAAATTCCATCACTATGAGACTCAAGCACTATTGAAAAATTTAATATTTCTTGCAAAAATAGAGACTGCTCAATTTTATGTGAATTGTCCCCTATGCAGTAAACAGAACCACGTCATTCCCAGAAATCACTCTCACAAATGGACTGACTGTATTTTACACATCACCAGATGAGTGACATATGGAGATGGGGGAAATTCTTATATTTATCAGTTTTAAGGCAGCCAGAAACATTTCACCTATTAACCCAAAATTCAGTAATTGCTTTGACCACGACAAGTTTTTAAAAATCACAAGATACATAGCAGAAAAATGAAAGATTAGTGATTTGCCTGTGAATTATTTCCCACTCCTTTCACCCAAGCAACAAGAATAACCCGCTTCATCGATGTCAACTTTCTCACCCATTTCCCCAGTGATTTCCCCAGTTAGGTGTAGTGTAAATGGTAAACTGGCCAGTATATTTGTGACTGCTGGTGAGGATGTATCCACATATTGAGCAGCCATCTGGCTGCTACTCATAGACAAGTAAACCAGCAGAGTTCTGCTATACTCTCCCTCCATGCAGGATCTGACCTGGTTCCTTTCACTCTGCCACCAATTTTCAAGAAACTTCAAGAGCTATATCATGCTTTGAAACTGCTGAAGACACTATCACTGCCTCAGTGTTAAGAGCGGCATTCAAAATTCTGACTCTACCCAAACTACCAGTGCTAGGGAACAGCATTAGGAGAAATGTAGCCTGAACAAAACCTGATGCTAATGGGAAAAAAAAAAAAAAAAAAGGTGCATTCTTTTGTTTGTTTGAGACTTGCCACTGAATATAAAATCTGGAGGAAAGCAATCAGTTTTAAGAGAAGAAATGAAAAATAATTCCCTAACATTACCATTGGGTGGCAGGGCCAGCTCCAGTGTCCAATTTCATTCTGGAACTGTGCAATTAAATTTATAAGAGAAATAACTCAGTACTTTTAGAATTACACTATGAGTCATTTTGACAGTATCTAAAACCAGGGCATGAAAAACCATGATATTTTTCACCTCTACAGCTAGCCCACAACCAACTGCTCTTGAGAGCTTCAAGATTTTGTGGTTCAACTGACATAACCAGTGAAGTTTTGTCACAAACTGCATTCTCTAAATTGCTGAATTATGTCTCTAAAACGACCAAGAAAACCAAATTTCAAAATGCTTTGATGAATGTGCTATGTTTCAATAGTAAAGGTATCCACATTAAATGTGTATGTGCCTTTATACCTGTATGCATGTCCTTCATCAACCAATACCACCAGCACTGTAATCTTTCCAGAGCATCAAATTTCAGTAGCAAGTTCTGAGACTGGCAGATGGATCCAGGAGAAATGTTACCCTGTGTTTATGGATAAAACAAGCCTTTCTTTAATGCTCTATGGCAAGACTGTATGCTAAACGTCGCTCACTCAGTGCAGGCAGAAGATTCTTGGTGAAGTGACATGTCCCATCATTGATCACAACACAAAACCACCATCACAAGTACCTCTTGAGGAAAGGAGTCATACTACGGGTGATTTTCCAAAAATTATCCCAGGAGAAACAAAATAAAACCATGGTAAGCCCTGGATCTGAACATCTGTCATTACACAATGAACAATTCAAGCAGAGTTTCATAGGAACAGTGGAGATCCTAGCCTAGGGGTGTCAGAACTGCCAGGACTAGACGTGACGACCCTACAAACTCGATGCTGTCAAGCAGCCCAAGCCCACCAACTCTCGCAAGCAGTGCTGCCAGCGCGGCCTCGGCCCCCTTGCTGGGTGTGGGGTGCTGCACAGCCCGCCCATGGCAGCACGTCTGTGCCGGGCCGTCCCATCCTTCCACACCCCAGGACCAGCTGTTTCCCGCACAGGATCCCCTCGGTGTCCGGAGCTGCCCTGCCGCTTCCTGGGGCTCGCGGTGCCTCCATGCGCCGCCTCGGTCCTTAGAACCGTGAGACTGCCCCCGGCCTCACTCGTCATCCCGTGCAGGAGACGCCCTCCGCCGCGCGGCTCCATCACCTCTAAGGGCGCTGCCGCT
>VWZW01002784.1:111739-219925 GCA_013397115.1 Edolisoma coerulescens
GGCGGGGCTGGAGGGGCCGCCCGCCCGCCCGGGGCCGCCGCCCTGCGGCCTTTCCCCGGCAACAAGTGCGGGCTTTGCCGCTGCGGCGATTCCACCGCCCGCCATGAGGTCCCGCGGCGATGCGGTGGGATGCGGTGGGAGGGAGGGAGGGAGGAAGGGGGGGCAGGCGGGAGCGAGCATGAGGCAGCTCTTGCATCGTTTGCAACCTCGAGAATTTCACAGCAGGAGGCTCAGGTGTGTGTGAAAGTGTTTTCAGAGGGAGGAAGATGTCTCCTGGGTGTAGCTACAAAGTGTGCCCATCTTGGAGCAGATTCATGGGCATGGGTTGTTGCCGTGATTCAGGTTGGCTTTTCATGTCCAGTGCATCCCCCAAAACCACAAATTGCCCGTTACTGAATTCTCTCCTCCCATCAGTTGCATCAATACTAATGCCTCCCACAATTCCTCCAAAGCTCTTTCCCAGCATTCAAGTCTGATTCCAGCATTCTGTTCCCCCTCTGGTGATGGCCTTGCAGCCTCTCTGATGCTGATGCCTGCCATGACATTTTCTCTTTTGTCACCATGCTGAAATACATTCCTCATCTTTGTTTGCTGTGCTCCCCAAAATGCATTTGGGTCCATCCCAAAGATTTGCTTTCCATCAGAGGATAGAAATAAATATATATATATGTTACATTTGCTTACTACTAATCACGAAGCTTAGTGCATATCCTTTTCTGCACGGTGGCATCTCTTGTGAGGTATATCTCAGCTTCAGCTGCTATGAGATGGAAATTTCTAGATGTTCTTCCGTCCTTATAATGAAAAGCTAGTAGATCATGAATCAAAACCAGACTGGGAGATATGTGGGCTAAAGTCAAAGAAATTGAGACAATGAAGACATGAGTGTATGATATTTGTTACTTGCTTTTGTATATGATTATGGATTAAGGGAAAAATAGGATATTTTTAGTGTGAATGAAGAAGTGGAGGGAGCAGGAGAAAAAGGAATGGCAAGTGCCCATTGAAAGTATGTTTTCGGTGGCATCAGCAATCAATAGAATGTACCTGTAGCTGGTATTGTAGTTGGTTTGTTAGGCACTCAGGTGGTCTTGGTAAGACAGGCCTTGGTGCTTCTTATGCCCATTGGAAGTGTTCATTTCCAAGGTCAGGCCTTGCCCAGGGCTGAGGAAAAAGCACAACAAATTACATTGCTTCTGGGATTGTGTTCATGAACAGAGCAAAGAAGAACAGCGGTTCAGAGACCTCGGTGGTGTGTGGTGTCAGACTTCGTGTGTGCAACTGTGTGTCCACTCCCTTGTGCTGTACCACCAATGGAATGGCATCATAGGTGTTCGTCTCGGTGGTGTTAACAGCTTGAACACCGGAACGCTCCTCTTAGGGCAGGTCTGATTTTCCCTGCAAATGTTATTTCTTAAGAGTATTCTACAAGGCATTCATGTTTTGTGACTTAGGGAGGGTCACACATTGCAGGTTTTGTAGCTTTTGGATCTTCTCATCTGGAGATGACATGCCATGATAATCACCAAAGAAGAGTGGTTGGAGAATTTTGAAAAAAAAATAGGATAAGGCAACAAATAATAGTTTACTCTTGAATACTGTTGATATCAGGAGGGCAAACAGACTGGGAGCTCTATGTATGTTTGTGAATACGTGGCTGGAGTGTGATGATGAAAATAACTGTTGCAAAATATGGCTACTTATAATGCAAGCTGCAGTGGATCAAGAAAAAACATTGGAAATTACTATTTTTTTCACTTTGCAATAGCACTCAGAGATCTCATCGTACTAAGACTGAATAAACACTCTTTGAGACAGTCTCTGCTCTCAAGAGTTTGAGCCGTATTTAGTCCTTAGTTACCAATGGAAACCTTGGATAAAGTTGCTGCCTTTTACTGTGGATGTGCATCGATGTAATGGAGTAGAATCTGGTCCATGGTTGTTGGTATGGTAGGGGGTGATGACAGTGTTCGTTATCCGTTCAATATTCAGAAACTTTTAGAGGACATTACAGATTTCTTAACATCAGTTATTTTTCATTTGTGTCGGGATGTAATCTGTTTTTTACTGAAATATGACAATAAACTTTTTTACACTTCTTAAATATTCACAAAAATAGGCAATTTGTCACGAAAACCTTCCTTAGCAAGCACAATAGTACATACTTTTTATTTAATGGTGGTTAGGTGGTTACAACACTTTAAAACAAAACAGAGTAATCAGAGCTCTTGGACTAATGTGGGCAAAAGATGCAACCTATTCCTTTCTTTTCTTTACTGTGTGGGAAAAGAAAAAACTGTAGACATAATACTTTCTTTGTATCTGGTTCCATTCAACCAGAATGGGGAATTTTTAGAGGAAAAGACTAAAGACCAGTGAAAGGGATGCTAATTCTTTGCATTCTATCCCCAATACTAGAGCAGTTATGGTGGTTTGGTTTTTTTATTTATTTTATTTTTGTCTCCCAGTTTAGCATATTACATATGATGTATAATTTGCTGACAAAAGTGGAATTCTGATTTTCTATATTTCTGTTCCTGAGGTTGCTAGGAAAACCAGCTGCCTGGTTTTCCAGGCATTCCTGTCCTTGAGTAATGATGCTACATTTTCAGTGTTTATGTGTTCATATGTGTTTATATGTCAGTCCTCCACAAATGTATGTACTACATATTTTAACGAATTCGTAGAATCGTAGAATCATTAAGATTGGGAAAGATGTCCAGGATCATCAAGTCCAACATTTGACTGAACGCCACCCTGTCAACTAAGCCATAGCACTAAGTGCCACATCCAGTCAGTTCTTGAACACTTCCAGGGATGGTGACTCGACCGTTTTCCTGGGCAGACCAGTACCCAATACACAAGATGGTTACTGGTTGGCTTTGTCTTACTACATTCAGTTTAAAAACTTCTGTCACTGCTGCGTACGTGTATCTGTATGAAACTGCGGCTGCTTTTGTCTTTTATTTCCTGCTGCTGTTGACAAGTTACTGAAGCAGGGAAGAAGAGGGGAAAAAAAGAGACAAAAGATGGTGAAGATGTGTAATACAGAATTTAGCAAGAAGATTCCCGTAAGTAAGGTTGAACAAGGAATTGATGGAAGTTGTTTCTTGCCTGAAGGATCTAATTCCAAACTCCAAAATGTTGTGAGACAATCAAGTAACTGTCAAAAGTTACACAGCTTTTAAAGCCCCAGATTAAAAATTATTAATCTTAGATTGTAAATGCAAACTGGAGCCAGAGTGTATTCTCACTCCACTGCCAACAGGAAAGAGAACAGTTTCAGAAATCGTACAGATCCCAGGAATAGCCCTGGAGGGGTAGACTGAGAGACACCATGCTGTTCCACTGCATCCTGAAGCTCTGATCCTCCATTTCTCAGATGAGGGGGAACTGATGGAGCATGGCTGCATCCTGCCTTGTCCATATACCCATGTTGTCTTCCAAAGAAAACCGCAGGGCATGTGGGTTGGTGTGGTAAATATGGGCAGATAGATAGGGAAGGGCAGTGGCAGGTCCAGAAGGTCCTACTTTCCTTGCTGGATGACTGGAAAACCAGGATTGCTGTGTATGTTTCAGTGAGTGCCTGGGCCTCTGTGTGGACATAATTTATGTAACTAACTGCCTATCTAATTGTACCATGCCCAGGAGACGCAATAGCTTGTTAATGATACATTTTCAAAAGGAAGAATGAATGATGAGTTACCTATTTAGATCTGAGTTTTGCCTTTATCCTCAAAAGGTGTCTTCTGTCGTGGGTGGAAGTCTGTAAGATTCCCACTGGTGTGATGAGAAGTGTCTCTGTTGTGAAAATGCTTCTCTGAACTGGGGGAGGAGGCAGCACTTTTGTGCTGGAGGTTTATGTTTGGTGTTTATGGTACACTGAGTTAGTACATTGTGTTTTTCTCTCTTAATGGCATTGTCTTAGCTCTGCAACAGGATTCCTCTGCTGTCACCAACACCGAAGAAATAAGTCTGCCCATAGTAATCTCCACATGAGTAGTCCTTCACTGTTTTTATATTTGGTGTTAAACATTGGTAACAACCTTGAAAAACTCCAGGAAAAAATCATGGTGTAGTCAGTTTTATAGTATTTTATCATATTGGAGGTAGGACTAGGTGACCCTTGAAGGTTTCTTTCAACTCAAATCCTTCTACAATTCTGTATTTTGGCTGTGCTGCCGAAGGATCAGATGAAGAATTATCCGAAGTCTCGTGGTTTCTGGGGTGATCTTTGTTGCTGAAGAGAATAAAAGATCATTTAAAGGGATTGAAATGAACAGTCTTTCTTGATCTGACAATGCAGTAATTGAAGTGCTGGCCAGTGCTCTTGCTGAAAATTAATGTGATATTTTACAGTATTGTAAAATAAAATTGCTTAGATTGCAAATGAGAACCTTTCTTGTATGTATCAACTGTTTTATAATAAATATCATTTTGGTTTTATATTCTAGTCGGGGCAGTTCACAGAAGATATGATTCCTACTGTAGGCTTCAATATGAGAAAAATAACAAAAGGAAATGTTACCATAAAGGTAGGTGTGCATGTTTGAATTAATACAGAGTGAATAAATAATAGAGTAATTTCAACTGGAGATATGAAAGACAGGAAATTTCTTTTAAGATTATAGGACCCTTATCTGTTTTTCTAGCTCCAGACTAACTTTTTTTAAAGCAAATACTCTTATAGTAATGTATTTCGCTGTTACATTAATCTGTTTCATTTCATTATATTCCATGCCAGGCAGGAGCTTTGTTGCACTTTTTTGATTTAGAAAGGTCGTAAAGTGTGGAGATACTGAGGTAGCTGAGTTGACTCCTGGGGATATATCTGTCTTTTCTTCTTTCTCCCCCTCCATCCCCTCCTCCCAACTGTAAGTGAAATCTGGAGCGACTTGGCTCCTGACTGTGGCATCTCAGTGGAGAGTGTGGTTTAGCTCACACATTAGGTATGCTGAAATAGAACATCTAGCTCAAGTCAGTTATCAGGGAACCATCTCTTGGAGCTGTAGAGTCACATAGGCATCAAAAGAGACATAAATCACTCCAGTAGCATTAAGTCACTGTCTGTTGTTTGATTATGAAGGGAGCCTGGTTGATTAGTCTAGATCAAATTCACAACTTCTAGCTAAAATTAGGTCAAGGGAATCTAGATTTTTGTCTTTAGCTTGACTTTTCCCTTCTTTTCCATGATATGTAAATTCTTTTCTCCCTTGGTTCTATAGATACTCTTCCTCTGATTTGGTATGACTCCTAAACCGCTGATCAAAGTCCAGAGATGCCACAGTCAATAAAATGGTTACTGCATTCAACCGTAGTTCATAAATCATCCACAGGAATAGGAATTTCCTTTGTTTTCTGTCTTTTGCCCGGAAACAATGAGGCCATGATTTATAGAGAGAAAACATAAGCATAGTTGGAGGGAGGTACTGATGCTGCTGCAGAATTGTCAGATGTGGGAGAAAACAAAAATATTTTACTAGTAAGCACAGTCTTCAAAATAAAGTATTTTTTGAGCCAGAATAGTTCAAGAAGGAACTGACTAATAGTTTATACCTGGGTTGTCTGAGCAAATGATGTCGCAATATTAAGTTGTGCAGAGAGGGTGCGTGTGAGTGTCTGTGGAACTGTGCCTTGTTTTACTCTTTGCTCTCAAAAGTGATTTTATATATAGTTGCTATGATAGAATTTTTAAGAATAAGGAGATAATGCTAACATAGTGTTTATTAGTTTCAAAAATGACACTTGGTTTGGAAGCCGGTCTGCACAGGAAGGTATCTTGACTCATTCTCACAGTCTCTCTGCTACAACAGCATTCAGTGAAAGTAAGGGGTGTAGGGGAATATGACTCCTACGCATAGATGCTTATTTCCTTAAAAGTCTGTCAGGATAAACTATTTGTATGTCACTATTCCTGTATCTAGGTTAAAATCTTACCGCCTCATTGCTAGATGAAGTTTCCAGAATTGTTTTACTTTGAGAAGAATGACATCATTTGTTGATAAGTTGATGACTGAAGAATGATGAGGGGGTGCCTCTTGCTAGAATCCTTTTAAGAGCTATTTGCAGCCCAGTAATAAGGATTCAGAGTGAAATTTTCTTTAACCTTTTTATACCAACAAAACAGGTAACCTTTTTCATAGAAATACTCTGATATTCAACTGTCAGCTATTAAAATTCGTGGATAAAGTGTTATTTTACTAAACCCATGAAGTTCTTTAAACATGACAGGAATGATATCTGGGCTAAGCAAAGACCCAACATCGTGTCTGACCTTTTTCAAAGGTTTCAGGGGACACTGCAAAGCAGAATCAATTAAACATACTATAAAAGCGAAGCTGAGAAATCATCTGGGTCAAAAAGTCGTCAAGTAAAAAACTGGCATTCTGGAAGTGTAAGATTGATCACCTTTGGAAAAGTAAGTTGCAAAACCAGTAATTAGGTGATACTAATCCTTTATCTGTTTTTTTTCCTGTATTTTGGGGTAGCCCCCTAAGGCTGGTGCCGTGTCACTACCTAGTTTCTTTACTTCAGTTCCACCTACAGATTCCATACAATTCCAGAAGGCAGAAAGAACTGAAGCCCATGGTCTTCTTTCCTTCTGGTTTTGGCAGTCATTTCCAAAAGCCAGTAGATTTATTCTCATTTTTAGTCTCTAATCTTAATATGTAAAAGTATGATCACTGCCATGCCTGTGTGTATGAGTATTTATCTGAACCACACTAAAAGAAAAGCACTGATTTATGCAAGCCGAAATATTTTGTAGGAAGATGCCAGTTTCAGGTGTTCTTGAATTGAAGCTAAACGTGTTTAGAAATGTAAGGCTGTCAGCTTTAACCATGAATTGTCAAATTTTGGCTTATCAATATATTTAATAATCAGTCAGCTGTTATTTCCAAGAAAAGGAGGCAAAAAAGAAAAGATTTTGCCACGCGGTATTTGAAATCTTGCAGGAAGCTTTATCTTTTGAGGTTATGGTTGAGGTGTTAAAGTACAGGATGATTTCTAGCATCAAAATATTTAATGTACTGCAACTTAGGGATCTGCTAGAACCATTGTAATGAAGTTCATTACAAAACTGATGCCTATCTTTTTTTTTTTCTGACAACAAAACTGACTGAATTGCTTTGAGATTTTAATTCCAAATGAGTTTGGCTATTTGCTGATCTGATTTGGATGGATTTTCCGGTTTTTTGGATCTGCTTAGTTTTAGCAGTCCTTTTGCTTTGGTGAGATTTACTATTCAACAAGCTAGACAGAAATTAATAAAATTTACTTTAACAAGCCAAGTTTCAAGAACCTCAGAAGACTTGAATTGTAAACTGTTATTTAAAGTGATTGGGATCTTCCAGCTAACCAACCTTTGGTTCTTGCAGTGACAGAACAGTCTCGGTTAAAGGGAGATAGAGCACCACAGACATGTATAGGCACAGATAATGCAACAGCTTCATTTCCCTTGCTCTTCCACTTGTTTTTCTTAAAATAGCATGACCAGGCCGATTCTGCACTTCCTGGCCAGTGTGGTCCGGAGGGAGTGGAGAGCAGGTTCTCGGGGGACTGGAGCTGGTGGGGTGGGCTGTGGTCACCTCGGCTGTCACCACTAGATGCCAGTGTCCCTCCACCGCACCCAGTGCAGGCCTGGCTGCGGGAGAGCAAAGCTGAGCTTCTTGCTGCTTGCACGTTGCTCTGATGTGGCAGAGGGAGGACAAGGATACCAGCCCTGTGCATTCTTCTGCCAGCTTCCTTTGTTGCAGCACTCCTCCTCTGGACAGTAGTGTTTCCAGGTCTCCACGCATCCTCATAGAAGCAGAATTCTCCTGCTTTGTAATGCTTCCTCCTGCTATTCAGGTTATCTCTTCTGTCATATTGTCATTTCAGATGTCATGCAATAATACAAGCCTTTGTGTGTACTCCCTGTATAGCTCCAGCCAGTGTTTCAGCACATACTGGCTATTCTGTATGGCTTGGATCACTCTGAAAAAGCTGTGCTGTGTCTGGGCTGATTTCAAGTCAAAGTGGTTATTTCTAAAAAAAAAAAGATTTTTGCTGGATGTCCCAGTGATTTATGATAGTTGTCTGTAAGGAAGGGCTGTACTCATGGATTCAAAAGGGCTGTCATCCATAGCCAAAAGCCCAGTTACTAGTGCTAAATCCCAGGGATTGTTTAGTGAGTTCATTAGTGACTGGAATGGTGGGGCAGGGTGCACCTTCAACAAGTTTGCTGATAGTACAAAACTGGGAAGAGTGGCTGGTGCAGCAGAGGGCTGTGCTGCCATTGAGAAGGACCTTGACAGGCTAGAGAAGTGGACTGGCAGGACCCTTAGGATGTTAAGTACGAGGTCCTGCACCAGAGAATGATCAACCCCAGCACCACTACAGGCTTTCTGAGAGGGAAACAGCTTTGCAGAAAGGGTCCAGGGGTCCTTGTGGACACCAAGTTGATCATCGGCAAGCAGTGTACCTTTGCAGCAGAGAGACCAACAACATCCTGGGCTGCATTAGGGACAGTTTTGACAGCAGGTCCAAGGAGGTGAGCCCCGCCTTTCATTTACCACTGGTAAGGCCATACCTGATGTGCTGTCCAGTTCTGGGCTTCCCAGTGCAAAAGAGGTGTGGAGCTACTGCAGAGAGCCCATGAAGATGATTAAGGAACTGGAGCATCTCTCGTGTGAGATGATGCTGAAATATCTGAGACTATTAAGCCTAGAGAAGAGAAGGCTCAGGAAGATCACATCAAAGTAGCCAGAAGATGTAACCAAACTTTTCTTTGTGGTATTCAGTGACAGTACAAGTGGTAGTGGGCAGAGACTGAAATACTCCATTTAAACCAGAAGACAAAGCGTTTCCACTGTGAACAGGATTAAATACTGGAACCAGGCAGGTGCTGGACACTCCATCTTTGGAGCAGTCTGCTCTTAGTGACTTTGCTTTGGACCAGGGAAAGATTATGCAGTCTCCAAAGGCCCCTGGCAGCCTTAGTGATTCTGTGAAGAGGAGTTAAATGAGGGTTAGAGTGGCACAAAGAATAAGTGTGGAGCATACTTGGAATTACTCTAGGATCAACTAAGAAGGAAAAGTTATGAAAGTACTTCCCCTTCTGATAGTTTGAAAAAAGCCTTGGGGACTCTATCTTTCCTGGGAGTTGTGTGCTGCAGAGGGTGAGACAGGATTATGCATTAGATAGGAATACTCTAGGAACCTCTACAGTAGTCCAGACAAACACTTGGAGTCAGAAGGTGGTGTCCTGAGTCAAACAGGCAATGTTGAATGTTTCACCAGTCATTCAGAGTAACTGTCAGGAATCATAAAAATGAGGACCAAGAGTTGATCTCAAGGGTGAATCAGATACTTACTCAAATATCATCTGTAATTGTTTCTTAAAATTTGTTCTTCTATGAATAAGGTTCTGGAACATCCCTTGTTTTGTACAATGTTCTTTGACTTGTGTTAGGAAGCTTTTTTCCTAGTATCTGACAGGAGTTGCTGTCATCACAAATTGAGCTGTTTTTTTCTTCTTAAATGTCTGGCAGCCATTTCCCAGGAATCATTAAGGTTGTGCTCTCCTCTCCCCTCGTTATAGGTCATATTGATAAAATCTCCCCCTTTTTTATCTCGTCAGGAGTTTCTGAAATTTGCCTGCGTCTGTTGTATAGACTGATGCTCAAAACCAATATAGAAGCTTCCCAGACACTGAGGACAGGGTAGTACATACTTCCAAAATCATACATAAGATGCTTCTGGTAGTCCATGCTGATGTAAGATCTGCAGCTCTATTGAAGTGCATACTTAGTTTGTGAACTAATCAAGCTTTTTGTCCTGCCCTTCTACCTGGTTATCCATTTTGTGCATTTGGCTCCTTCTGTCCAGCTGTAGTATTCTGAACTTGTTTGTGTTAAATTTCAGCTGCCTTATTTCTGAATTTCTTATTTATGACCATTCCTCTAGATAGTCCAGGTACTGTAGGCTTCTGATCTTTTTATCCACTTTCAGCTTGCAGTTATCTGCAGTTTATATAAACATGTGTTCTATTCCAGCATCCATTTGGGACACCTGGGAACCATATATGCTGTCGCTGCTCAGCTCTGTCTTCAGCATCTTTGCCTCATTGTTAAATGCTGTGAATCTGTCAGGATTGCTCAGACTTGAGAGGTAGAGGGCAAGGAGAATACATGAGGGAGCTGTGGACTTAAGCTGTCATGGGAGAATGTCTTTTCTTGTCCTATCGGCCTATATTAGATTACCTTTTCCTAGTATACCCACCATTGCCCCTCCTCCTGGATTTTCTCTGCTGTTGAGCAAATACATATTTTTGCTTTCATGGTTATATGTTCTTCAAGGACAAGCAACGTGAATAATCGCTGCAGTAATTATTTATTGGCTGATTTGAGCTATAGTGTCCTTGCCTCTGGTCTCCTTCCCCTTGGTCTTCTAAATGCATGGCATGCCTACATTTTAGAACTTCAATGTGCCTGCTTTCACCAGGAGTTTTTGGATTATGATGTCTAGACTAGACTGATTCATGATCATGTGAAAAGAGGGTACAAATGATTGCACATGGTCATGCAGAATCAGGGCTTTCTGCTTTGCTGAGGACACAATATTGAGGCAAGGATGGTTTGGTTCCTTGTATATGCGATGTTGAGATCAAGAGGATTGCAGTCTTGCCTCTAAAACTGAGTTCCCTGGTACACTCCTGCCTGAGAACCCAGTGTAGATGTAAGCACCATGAGGTTCTGAGAACAGTTCCTGAGAACAGACTTTGCTTTTGTGTCTTGTTCAAAATCCACCTGTTGATCCTTCTAGCATTGTACTTTATGTCTCTGATAAAATGGCAAATATACCCTGATTGCTCAGAAATACTCTCTCCCATTAAAATGGCTCTGTGCCTGTTGTCAGGAGTTGAAGATACTTTGTGAACATTTTGTGTTGCAAGGCTAAGTCCATTTCCAGTTCTTCAGTGAAAATATTATGATTAAATAATGAACATTGAAATGTGCATATAGCTTTTTTTTTTGTCTGACGTGATTAAAATGCCTAATGTTATGTTTAAAAGTTGGAGTTTATCACCAAGGAGGAGTGAGAGCAGAGTTCTTTAAAGGGCCAAGACTGATTTCAAAGAATGTAGTGTTCTGAGAAATACTGCCTGCAGAAAATGTAACCACGTGGCACATTGTTTTGTTTTTGACTCTAAGAGCAGCTATAAAGGCATTTCCAATATATAGGATAGTAAGTAGTAAGTACTCTAAAGTAGTGAGGTATTCTAACTTCCGTATTAAGTTATATGGCTGGTAGGTACTACAATTCAGGCTGTATAGATTTGTATATACAGGACAATGTATTAAAAAGTGTAAGGTTGTTAGGTTTTTTATTCTTCTGTTTATTAGAGAAAGAAGATGGATGTTTTTGGTTGAAAATTCCAGTCTAGCATAGGTGATTGTTTAGGATTTGTCTCTCCTGAGCTTAGCCAGGTGGTAAGTAACCCAGCCTGAGCCAGTTGTCTGAACTTGGTGGGGAGCAGTGGGTGCTTTGCAAGAAAGATTCACCAGGTAGGCAAGGCGGGTGAGATGAATGGAATAATTTCCTGCTGTTGGTGCCCTCTGAGCACTTCAGGAGCCACAGAGAAATTTTGGTCACCTGGATTAAATGCCTAAATTTTGGGTGATTGAAGTTGTCCCATGCTTTCCAGTTGCTCCCTGTCGTTACACATGAAGTTGGCTATGAATGCAATGACTGCTTGCTGTGTATGTGTGAGCTCATTGGTCACATCTTAGCATGTCATTGGTCACATCTTAGGCTTGTCTGTGTACATTGAACTGGTGGTGGATGTTACTGGTGCTGCCTTATTCTGCCCAAATACTCCTCTCTGCTTACAGTTTCCTCACATGGTTGTTTAGGTTAGGTTTTATGGCTGATATTTTCTGAATACTTCCAAGAAGAAAGATACATTTCTGAGTTCAAATATTTGTAGCATTGGATTCATCTTGCAGGTTAAGATGTGAATGTGAGCAGCTACGTGTCTGCAGGGAGACTTAAGCTCTTTTAATAATAGTCAAGAGGAGCTGTAGTCAGTACTGTCAAACCTAGAGCGTAATTCTGTCATCCTAAACAAGATGCTACATCTGATCAGCTGGAAGGCTGTCTAGACTTTGCTGACTACTGTGAGATTGCAGGTACTGAACCCACACATTGACATGATGATACAAGCGTGTCATTGTACACATCTCTGTCCATAAGAAATACCCTACCCAGCATGTCTGAAAAAAGCCATGTAACATGACCTCTAGAAAACACTTTCCCTGCAACTTGAACCGTCATGAACCATCAAGCCTTCCCACAATGTGCGCTAATTTGAAGAAACACAACTAGAGTGTTAATGAACCTTCCTGTAACGGAAAGCTTTCAAAAATCTTTGAACCTGTTCACGTGCATTTTTGCTCAACTGTCGTCATACAGTTCTGTGCAAAAGAAAAGGGTCTGCTCCTTAGACAGAGCTAATAGCTACGGTCTTAAGATGGAGCCTGAGATCCTCCTGAAGAAATTGGAAAGAGATGTATCCAAAGTTTTCTGTTTTAGAAGAATTGGATATAACAGGTAAATATATGGTAAACAGTGATTCCATCATGGTGATCTAGTTTACAGATTAAAACATTGCACTATTTAATGAGAGTGTAGACCTGCAAGCACAATAATAATTACTACACTATAGGAGTAGATAATAGAATAAAACAGTGATTTATAAAATGCAGTACCAGCAAGATACGTGCCTTTGAGATTGAGCCTGAACAAAAATTCCTTGAGATTTTAATCTCCTGTGAGGCAGCAGTACTGGCAATGAAAGCAAGTTTTTCTCAGTTTGGTCATTCTGTAAGCTTTTTCTGTTTCTTAAAATCAGCTGGTCTTCTAGGGATAAAATTATATTTTAAATATTGTGAAACTTTTATTTGTGAGGGACTAATAAAAGCCATGGGAGAAATTTGAGGTCCAATCTCTTTTTAAAAACAACCAAAGTAAACTTCTTTTTATAGCTAGCTATATGTTCAGCTGTTAAGGTGTGGCCTCCTTCCTCTCCCTGTTCATACACAGAATATACTTTATACATGTGTATTAAATACTGGGATACAAAAGTAGTTGATATACAAAACATGCAAGGCTCATGTAAGAAAACTTCTTTAACACTAAGACCTCTCCCCTTTCCTTCCTGGGTGCCTCTTGTATTCTCACAGTTGTGTCTGTTCGGTCATGTACTGTGAAAATGGTTTGGTGCAGCAATTTGATTTTAGAATAAAGTAGTTAACTCTTTCACTGGCTATTCAATGTAATAAAGAGTATTAGAAAGTTACTATTAGAAGCATTTTGATTTCAAAGGGAAAGAGGTGAGGTTTTTTTTTTCATTTCATACTTTTTTTTTCCATATTTCAGATAATTATAGCTTACTATATTGGTGTAAACTTGGTTTCAAAGCACTGTTAAAAACACCTAGTCTGTCTTGTGTCCTTCATGTTGTATCTTGATGAATAGCTGTAAGCCTGATTGGGGAAACTGACTGGAAATGACTTATCTTTCCATTGTTTCAAGGTGACTTTTTCTCCTAATGAGAGTAATCTTGTTCTGCAGTGCAATTTCATACAGTAAGATATAGTATATCATCAAGCAAGGACAAAACCAGTATTTTTTTGTCTTGTATTATTTATTTTGTGATTAGTCCAGGCTATATCATTTTGTAGATTTTCATGGCTATCAGCATTCCAAAAATCTAATCTGACTACTAGCCTGCCCTATCATCTTTCCCTTTCTTTTTTTCTCTGGTATACCAAGAAAATAATTTAGTGTCTTTTTCGAGACACACAGATGTGCACCAGATGGCTTTGGATAGTTTCAAGGTCTTGATGAGTTATTGGAGTAATTAGTGTTGGTGTAAGTTTTGTCACCTGACCGTAATGCTGAACTGTGTACTCATCACGTTCAAGCTTTTAAATTATTAAGGTTTATTTTACTGAGACCTTTGATACAGTGCTTCAAATGTCAGTACAGATAATAATTGATATTCACTTCATGGTCAGAAGCATTTTCAAATGTAAAATTTTTGATCTTATACAGGGGATCAAAGGCACTCTACATTTAGGTGATACAATAATTTTATGTTGGAAGGAACGGTAAGATATCATTCAGGGAATGATTTTAATGGTGAATTGGGAAGTATTTCTTTCTAAAATATGAATATAAGATATTGAAAATGATGCAGAAATTGATACATACGTATGATTTAGAGGCTATGAAATTAAAAATATAGTAGACATAAATTGAAAAAGGCCTTATCCCATGGGTCTGTGAAGTCTTGCTCTTTTGTGCAAATCTCTGTTGCCACAGCAGGTTTAATACATTTGGATTTATAGTGTAAATGTGAGGAGAACTCTTAAAAAATTTTGCTTCTGTGTATATTACTTCCAAATTTAGTTTCTTCTGTAATATATATGCCTTCTAGATCTGGTATACAGTATATATTGTTTTGATAGCTAAATCTGATTAAAATAAGAAATAATTACTTCTCTTTGTCCTTGACAGAGGAACAAATCCATTACTTTTATTTTTCAGTGTTCATCACTGTTAATCTGTGTGTCACTCGTAACACAACTGTCTTTGGATGTCGCTGTAACAGCTGCATTATCACGCAGCCCTGGACTTCATGATGTAGATATGTTACTTGGTATTTTGATCTGAGAAACAGTTTTGAAACAAGATATTATCATCCACCAAAAATACCAAATTTTTTGCAAGTAAAGCAGACTAAGTAGCTCCTATACAGAAAAATAGTGTGTTAATGTTTTAACAAATAGGAATTCCGTGGGATTGCTGGACACTAATAGCATGTGTAAGTATTTACAGGATTGGATCTTTTATAAAATCATAAGCAGAATTTAAGCTTTCTTTCCTTAAGAATCACTGCTTAATCACTTTAGGTCTATCTATACTACTGTTTCCGTTCTGGTTAGTTAATCCATGTGTTTTTTAAAGCACATTTGTTGAACAAATGGAAGAGCTATGGAGGTATTGGAGCTCCTTGGAGTGGGGAGTATCACTCTTTATGTGGATTCAGTCTGCTCTCTGACCAGCTCTTTGTTTGTTTAGTATCTGTCTTTATCCTGTTGAAGATCTGATACATTCTTAACTCAGGTCTCCCTAGCCACATTAAAAACTAAGCTGCATAACTGGTTCATACAATTATCCTATTCTTTTGTTTTGAGACTCTGTATTTGCAATAATTCACTTTAGTATCTGAGTAAGATTTTTCTTTCAATGAGTGGGAAAGGGTAACATTCTCCAAAAGAACATTTGGAGCTTTTAGTGTCACAGGACTGACTAACTCTGTGCCTGTCCCCCTCCATTGACTGGAAGGGGCCAAGAAGACTTTTTAAGAAAGTTTTGGAATTGGCAATACAACCTGCATTCTGCATGTAAGTGTTCATTTATTCTGTTGGGTTAGTGCTCTGTAGTTCAAACCATTTTAGGGCTGGAGTGTTCTTACCTTTTCCAGGTGTGGGACATTGGAGGACAGCCAAGGTTTCGAAGCATGTGGGAGCGTTACTGCAGAGGAGTCAATGCAGTTGTGTAAGTTTTCTTTTGTATGTCCATAGAAAATGTACTTTGCAACAAATATTATTATAACATTAGGTATTACATTATGTTATATACAAATAAAATAGGTATTTTTTTTTCTGTCCACCTCCATCACACAAGAAGACCCAATACAGTAAAAGTAGTGTGTTTTGCACATGCAGCAACCCAGACGTGTAAGTAATTGCATATTCCAGGCCATTTTTTCCCCACAGTCTGTATTTAACTCTTATCTTCCTGTATCAATAAATGCAGGGCTTGTACAACTCTAGATTTTTCTAATGCTGTTGTCAATATCAACATGTTTGTCACATTTCAGATGTTTTAATGGAAATTTCTGCAAGTAATGGTCAATACCGTAAATAACTGTATTCTCATTGCAGTTACATGGTGGATGCAGCAGACTTAGAAAAAGTAGAAGCTTCAAAGAACGAGCTGCACAGTTTGATAGATAAGCCACAATTGCATGGAATTCCAGTAAGTATTTTCATTATTATTCTTCCCTGAATATCAGCAGTGTAGCCTCAATCCTCATGAGTTGGTTCCTCTGGTCTCTTTAAAATATTAGGTTATATATGATGCAGCCTTGATGCATTGAGCACTCTTAGAAAAATTACTGTGGGTTTTTTTTTCCATAGTACTCAACAACTTACAAATGCTGCAGTCTAAAGGTCAGAATAAATTTGGAAAAATTGTGTTCTCACATGTGGCATTATCAGAAAGTAATTACTTCCAGTCAGTCCCTTGTTGGCTGGGTTTCAACCAGTGACCCAGGTATGTTTCTGGCAGTATCTTAAGGCCTGTGAGATCCATCTTTCTGCAGGCTGGCAGACAGTAACATCAGGTAGTGTCCTTTGCCAGCAGAGACTATGTAGGAGCTTGGCATTTTATGTGTACTGACTTTTTCTTGACTTAGTATTTCAAACTAAATTGGGTGGAAAAAATGCAAATACGCATCTGTTCTCCAGTTGGAAGTGTCAAAGAGTAGTGTATTCAGCTGAAATTCTAATGAGGAATTATGAAGATGGAGACTAATGTTGTTTCTTTAAATATAATCTGCCGATTTAGGAATCCATCAGGTTATCATTGGTCTTTATGTTGACACCACCAAGCAAGCATTCATACCTTGATTATAAGAAAGAAAAGAGTCATACATACAAAGGAGGAAGAAGTTGCTCACAACTTGATGGCTCTTCCTTGGCCTCCTTTTTGTAAGCAGTTATTTGGACACTTGGCCACTACAAGTGAATGAAGTTATCTGAGGATGAGTAGACAGTGTCAGGACTTAAAGAACATAGCTGAACTGTGTCAAAACACTGTCAAAGCCACAGAAGGAACTTACCATAAGATAAGCCACCACAACAGGAACTTAAGATCAGCACAGATGTCACAGCAGGAAGGAGCTAATTCCAGGCCTAATGAAGCTAAAGGTTTAGTTAGCATCTGGACATCCCACCCATCCGGACATTGCCACCATGGCAAACTATGGGAAAGGAAGTCAGTGTTTATACACATGCCATCTCAAGTTATGGGAATGGCATCTACACCCCATGGATACCTGGGACTTGGTGTGTATAAGTGGTACCTCCAGTACAGTCAGTCTCCCTCTCTCTCTCCCTCCTCTCCTCCCACTATTTTCAAAAAAAGAATTTTTCAAGTGATTCTTCATCTTTTTTTATAAGGTTTGCTATTATTGTGATTTTATATGTTAATTATCTATTGAACAAATCCTACAGAAATCTATAGTTATGCTGTTCATGGGGAGTGACATTGCCTGTCCTTTGCACTCTGTTCACGTGCTTTTTTGCTTCTGACTTTTCCTTACTGAAATGATTGGTCTCTCATATCTTCAGTAGTATTTAATTAAGTTCCTTGCCTTTTGTATGTTATAATATCACATTCCAAATGCCCAGCCTGACCAACACAGTAATTTCCAAGGTGCAGTGATGTATTTTTTACTTACTTTTATTTTGTATGTAGTAATTAGTATTGAACTTCCTTCAATTTATTGTGCTCAGGATTTGCCACTATAGATTTTAAAGCAACTTTATTAATCTGGACTGCAAGTAATGAGTTCAATATGTTCCAGATTCATGAGATATAATGGGACAGTCTTGACTTAGAATTGTAGTACATCTGGGAAACAATAATGCAGTCCTAACTAGAAAAGCCTTCTGTTGCTTACTTTATCTTAGAATGTGCTCAACCTGTTTATCTGACCTTCATTTATACTTGAACCCTTAATAGGAACTCTAAAGTTCCAGCATCTATTTGGTAAATTTTCTGCATTTCTTGGACTTAATCCCTAATGGCTGCCTTTCAGATTTCTACCATGGGTACTCAAAGTGGAGGTAGAGGAATTGGTCATTTGGCTGCTGCATAGGTGATACTTGGCTCGGAGGCTGAGCTGTTCAGTGCATCAGTGTTAAGAAGCAAGGGACCAAAAAAATGTGGAGAGACTTGTGTCTGGGTCTTAAGGACCCAGCCTCTGCTGCTGGGGCCCTGCTTTTGGTTAATGTCTGTCTGGTCCTCTGAATTGAATCCTTTGGTGGCTTGAGTGCACCTGATGCATGCTCTCTTCCACATATCTTTGCATTTAATCTGACACCATCCTATAATGCCATCCAGAACAGAGAGATTCACTTCCAGAGGAGACTTCTGATACTAATACACCTAGAAATAATTTCATCCAGTTTTCAGAGGGTATACATCCAGCATCTGGCCCTGACTTGGAGTGGGATTTTTATGACGTTCCCACAGTTATTGGTCATTTTGAATATGTTCTCTATTACATTCTAAATAGCTGTGAGATCCAGAATAATGCCAACAAAAAGTTAAAGACAAAAATAAACTTTCATTGCTCCTGGATTTAATATGCATATAAATAATTTCTTTCAGGTGTTAGTTCTTGGAAATAAACGAGACCTCCCAGGTGCACTGGATGAGAAGCAGTTAATTGAGAAATTGTAAGTAGCTGGCTTTTGTAAAAAGCTGACAACTGTGATTGATATGTGAGTCAAAATCATTGGTAGTCTATGGCAATGACTGGCTATAAGAGATGCTATTTTACGTTCTCAGATATTCCACTTCACGCTATGCTGGCACATGATGTAGTGATCTAGGCTGATAACTGACTGCAGTAGATTTGAACCTCTCTTGATTGTTGTTCTGGTTGTGTAAAGTTATTTCAGATAATCCTGTTTTCCCATCACTGAGGATACAACTGCTATGGATAGTAGTAGGGTCATTTTGACTTTTCACAGTACATTGCAGTGTCAGTTTAATGCTTGACTGGTGTTAGAACAGAACCATTTCAAACCACTGTTGGTAAATTCAAGCAAGTCAGGTATTTTTGCCATATATCCAAAGCATAACTTAGGGATTACTGAAACTAACAGATTGATGCATGGTAACCGTAATTGTAAAGAAAATACATATTGTAAAAATTATCCATATAGCACTAATTTTGTAAAACAGGATTCACAAGTCACATAATTTTAATTAGTAGAAAGTGAAGTTTTGGTATAGTAAGGATGGTCCAAAGTCTGGACTACTAAACTGGGACTCACAGAATGGCTGAGGTTAGAAGGAACCTCGAGGTCATCTTGTCTATCACCTGCTTAAGCAGAGCCTTTTGCCCCTTGGAGCTGGTTGCTCTGGACCATGTCCAGACAGCTTTTGAACATCTCCAAGGATGGAAACTTAGCAGCCTTTCTGGGCAACCTTTGCCAGTGCTTGGTCACTCTCAGAGGTAAAAAGTGTTTCTGTGTGTTCAGAGAGAGCTTCCTGTGTTTTGGTTCATGGCCATTGCCTCTTGTCCCATCACTGGGCTCTGTCTTCATTACAGGCTCCCTTCAGATTTTTGTACACATTAAAAAGAAGTTCCCTAAGCTTTTTATTTAGGCTAAGCAGTCCCAGCTCTTCAGCCTTCCTTAATATGCAAGTTGCTCCAGTTCCTTAATTATTTTGGTCATCCTTTTTGGACTCTGTCCCATAGATTCGTATCCCTCTTGTACTGATGGTGCACAGCTGTCAGATACAGCCTTACTGGTGCTGAGTAAAAGGGAAGGATCACCTCATTCAGCCTGCTGGCAGCACTTCTAATGCACCTCAGAATACCATTAGCATTTTTACCACACTTCTTGATCATGTTTAACCTGGTGACCCACCAAGACCCCCAGGTCCTTTTATGCAAAGCTGCTTTTCCAGACAGTTGGCATCTGACGTGCTGCCGCCTGGGGTTGTTCCTCCCCAGCTGTAGGACTTTGCACTTCCCCTTGTTGAACTGCATGAGGTCCCTGTCAGCCGTTTTCTCCAGCTTGTGGAGGTCCCTCTGGGTGGCAGCACGACCCTGTGGTGTATCAGCCACTCCTCCCGGTTTTCTGTCATCAGCAAATTTGTGCTTTGCCCCATCATTTGCAACAAATGAAGATGTAGAACAGGCTTGGACCCAGTATTGGTTCCTGGTGTACACTGGTAGTCACTGGACTCCAGCTTGTCTTCGTGCCACAGATCACCCGCTGTTCAGCCACTCTTCAGTCCACCTCACCATCTGTGATCCAACCCATACTTCCTCAGCTTCCTCAGTCTATGGGGATATTATGGAAGACACTGTCAAAGCCTTACTCAAGTCAAGGTGCACAATATCTGTTGCTCTCCTGTGGCAGTGACCCAGTCAGCCTTTGCTCTCCAAATGAATAAAGATGAGAGCTGGGGGGATTTTCCCGCCGGGGACAGCTCAGAGGAGGAATCCAGCCTCGCTGCTGAGTCATGCTGAGAGCAGCACTGTGAGCTGGCCCTGCCCCTGAGACCCCTGTGTGTGGAAATCTTCTCCCACAAGTCCCTCCTTCAAGTTACTTGCTGTCCCAAGAATACGATAAGACTCCGGACACACCGTCCTGTTACTGGTCTGTTTNCCCATCATCTACCAAACTGCAGATTTCATTGTAAGAGGTTATTGAGTTGGTCTGGCATGATTTCCCTTTTCTGAATCCATGCTGACTACTGCTGATCACCTTCTTGTCTGTCACATGTCTGGGAATAGTTTCCAGGATTAGTTGCATCATCACCTTCCCAGGAATCAAGGTGAGGCTGACTGTCATGTACTTCCCTGTATCCTCCTTCCTGCTTTTTCTGAAGAGTGACATTTGCCTTCCTCTCCTCTTAGGCACCTCTCCCAGTTGACATGATTGTTCAAAGGGTATTAAGAGTGGCCTCACAATGACATCAGCCACTTCCTGTATCACTTGTAGATGCATCCCACCAGGGCTGATGGACTTCTCTATGTCAAGTTTTATTCCCTGATCTGATCCTCTTCCATCAAGGGTACAAATTCTTTGCTCCTAACTTACTCTTGATCTCTGGGGCCTGGGGTTTCTGAAGGCTGTTCTTGCTAGCAAAGGCAGCATATTCATGTCCTGTGTAACCAGGTCCCCTGTCTCATTGAGCAATGGGCCCACATTTTCTCCTGTCTTCCATTTGTGACTTTGTAGTTTCCTTTGACATCCCTCATGGGATCCAGCTTCAGTTGGGCTTTGACTGACCTGCTGGTGTCTCTGCATTCTTGGACAGTGTTTCTTTATTCCTCCCAGGTTACCTGTCTCTGCTTTGACCTTCTGTATGCTTCCTTTTTATTACTGGGTTTTGCCAAGAGCTTATCGTTCATCCACTTAATGCCTTTTGGCTTTTTTTTTCCAGGCTTGTTAGGATAGGTTACTCTTAAGTTTGGAGATGAACTTTGAATATTAACCAGCTTTCTTAAGCCCTTCTTTGTTACAGGGCCTTATTACATGGGACTTTTCCAAGCAGATCCCTGAAGAGGCCAAGTCTGCTTCCTGAAGTCCAGGGAGGTCCCTATTTAGTTCTCTTCTTTACTAGAGTCTCTTCTATAGTCTCCAGACTTCTCAGTGCCTTCACTCCCCACCTGCTTCAGGAAAATGTTTTGTGCATGTCTGTGTGAGGATAAATAAATGAAAAAATAACAGAGTGCTCAGAAACTCTGAGGGGGGTAGGAGAATTCCCAAAAAGAAGTTGATTAAGAATCAATTTCTTCTTAAATGTAGAAGCATCCTTTCAGTAGGAGTCAGATCTGATGTATTAAATATGATAGAGTAAACATCCTGAAGGTAAATGGTGTGATCATTTGAGTAGTGTTATTTTATTATTATTTACTGGAGATAAAAGCTCGGAATTCTAAGTGAAAAGAATAAAAGGTGAGTGATAAGACATGGGTAATACTTGGTTGCAACTACAAAATAGTTTTAGCTTACGGATTTCTGTGGTTTTATTTCTCACTATTACTCTGACCTAATGAGAAATTCAAATTTTTGTGAAATGACTTTATAACCTTTTAATCCTTATAGTTTAAGAAATGTGTGGTTTTCTGTGTGTGGTGGCATATTTTAAGAATTTAACATCTGAGACTAGAATTGAGCCCACTGAGTAAAAAGCAGAAAACATTTAATGGAAATTTCTCTTTTCAGTGTTTGTGGAGTTATAACAGTATTTGTCGTTTTTGTTTCTGTAGAAACCTTTCAGCTATTCAAGACAGAGAAATCTGTTGCTATTCTATTTCCTGTAAAGAGAAGGATAACATAGGTAAGCTTCTTCTGGTGTCATCAATGTATGCTTTGTACTTTGGATCAGATCAGGTTTGAACATCTATCTCCACTATATTATTGAAAATCTCAATTTACATGGAAATATATTTTGCAAATATTGTATGCGGCTGTATTTGTTTCAACATAGAATTATGTGTATTTTAAAAACAACTTGCAGAAATATTTAGTTCCATGAGAAGTTAATTTGACAGGGACCTTGGAAAAGCGTATTTAAAGCTTGGAGTAATTGAATCCTTTAAAAGAAACCTGTGTTACTTTTGAAAAAACAGTAGCTGCATGTGAAGGCCTTCCAATTATTAGATGATAGTCAAAAAATTGTGGTGATTTACTCCATGCACGATTTTATTTGGTAAGCAGGTTTTACATGCATGTGGCTGTTCCTTGAACTGAGGGACTGGTGCTTTTTTCCAACTGGAAATGCAATGAGCGTATCCTGTAGTCAGTGAAGACCTATCCCCATGAACTTGTCCCGTCTGCCTTTGCTTTTTGCCTTTTCCTCTCTTTCCTCTCTTCTACTTTCCTGTCCCTTTTCTCTGTCATGTTCTCCCATTCCCTTCCCTCAACAGGGCGGGAGGAAAGGATGAAGCACAGGCTGAGCCAGCAGCAGCAGCAGTTGCCTGTGAGCATGCTACCTCTGTGCCACCCTTCTCTGTGTGCTGCTAAAACAAGTGCTGGATGGGAGGGACACAGCCTGGCTAGATATTTATAGCTGCTACTTGGGGAAGCCAAACTTGATAGAAGAGCTGAGCAGCTCTTTAGGGCTCATCTGAGTGAGGAACTGAGAGTGGGAGTGGGAAGAAAGCCAGTTTCTCTCAGCAGCAGGGGAAATTTCCATCCTACGCAGAGAGGACAAGGTAGTGGAGATGGTGAGGAGACTACCATGGCACCTGGACTTCAGTGAGCTGGGGGAGATTTCAGCTGTGTGCACGTTGTCAGGCAGTGAGGGCTTCCCCTGGAAGTGGTGTACGTGGCTTGAGTATGTTAGTTTGAAGGAGACCAGACCCAGGTTTGCTGCAGCTTGGGGTGCAACTTTTACCTGTGAGTGAGGGAAATGCATAGAAGGTGCTGTTACACTGGGGAAGATCAGACTTCAGGAGATGAGGACTGTGGAAGACAACACAGGATAATCTCAGTAGTTGAAGGGCAGTGAGTGTGATCAGGGTTTTCGAAATGCTGTGCTTGGTCCTTGTCGAATTGGCAAGGCTGCAGTGGAGATTCTCAAAAGTGGGATTGTGACTGGAAACTAGCAAAAACTAGCTTAAATTCTGAAAGAATCCTGGAGAAAATAGATTTTGATCCTGGTCCATTTATATGGATGTCCTGGAGGAGAAAAGCATGCAACCAAAAGCATGCTAAAATTTGCATGAAAGAATGATCATTAATGCAGAACAGTGTAGCTCACTTACTTGTGGAAGTTCTGGGAGTAGTGATGAAAAAGACTCAAATCCTAACTGAGACTTGGTCAAGTATCTTCCAGTGTAATATTGTGTCTAGAAAGACTAGCCAGGTTCTTGAATATTTGCCAAAAACAAAATAAAAAATAGGAGCACACTGTGTTTACCAGTGTGTGTTTGGGACTGTGTGGGCATTGTTGGAGCACCGTGTGCCATATTTTGAGGAAGACCTTGAGACAAGAGGTTGGGCGAGAAGCTAGGGAGACCAAAGGGCTGGAAAGTACCATTTATAATGAAAGGCTGTTATGCAAATATATTTAGCTTATTAAATTGATGAAGCTACTAGTCTGTTAAGACTAAGACTAAGTCTGAGAAGACTGGGAGCTGTCTTCTTCCTCTGCATTTTTGATTGATGTCGATGCAGTTGAATGAGATGATACTGGTTTTTCAGTGCAAACTGCAGCCTGGCTAACTGGTCTCATCAGGAGGTGTAGGTGTAAGGCTGCCAGTTATGGTGCCCTGAGAAGCTGTGGAATATTATTATATAGTTATTAGCTTTGCTTTAAGTGCTGTGCATTGCTTTTGTCTGCAGTCTCAGTGCCTAAGCTGGTCTGCAAGGATATTCATGGAGTGCTGTCTTGAACTTGGGACAAATATGGCAACAAATTTCAATTTGAGGGCTAGAGCTGCTGCTGCCCCCTGACATCCTTCCTGCCTTCCTGACAGATGTTACTGCCTTGAGGCAAAAACATCTAATCTGCTCATGAATCAGTTTGTGAACTGCTGCAGTTTTCAGCTCAATGCATTAGATTGCATCAGGAGGGGTGCCAATTTCAGCTATCAAATTTTAGTCCAATGTTGCATGTCTTTCAGAGACCTTGGACTCCTACAACCTACCTAAATAACTTCTTAATGTATTGTCAGATGTTTGGCCTTCTCATTCCTTCTGTTTGTGTATTTGCCTTTGTTCTCACACAGCATTTCATTCTAGTCTGGATTTTACAGTTCATTTTATGGTCATCTTAAATCTTTGCTTTTTCAACAGTTCCGTATCTATGGCTTAGAGAACTTGATGTCAGTCATATTTCAAGAATACAAAATGTACATGATTTAAAAACATGCAAAAATAACTAGAAAAGGGCCACCTGCAGGTTTAAGTTCTGAACTTTAATTATGTGTAAATGAGAACCTGTGGTTTCTAGGTTTTGTTTGGTTGGGCTTTTTGTATTTGTATTAACCTGCTGGTGTTCTGTTGTGCTTCTACAGTCTGCAAACAGGCTGTTGAGTTTTTCATTTTGTTTCATCTGTCCTGGCAGACATAACATTACAATGGCTTATTCAGCACTCCAAATCAAGAAACTGTTGAAGAAGACTTTTGCTGAAGATAACTCTTCCCCAATCACTTTGACTCCTATCACCTATACACACTCAAAGATAAGGAATGCAACTGTCTACTACCAGGACTCACTGTGGTCATATTTGTTAACAGAAGTAAATCTGAGTTGTAACTTGTCTGTCTATTTTGATTCTTTTTTTTTTTTTTTTGGAATCCAGATATTTGTCTGCCTAGGTGAAATTCCTGAACGCCTTAATACATGACTGGAAGAAATCATTTTTTTGAGCTGAAATGTTTTGAGTTTATGCATGCAAGTTGTTGAATACATAGTAATTTTTTTCTAATTTGAAACTGAATAAACTGTGCAGTGGAAACAAATGACTGGTTTTTTTGAGTGTACCATATTATTATTCATGCAGACTGTTTTCCCTGCAAGCACATGTAGTTAAATACTAGTAATCAATTAAAACTATAATTAAGAGCTGCTTATTTGAACAAAATGCTGATACTCAGAACACTTTCAAATACTCTGGAGAGAAGTTATTTATGAAGTTATGTATCTGTAGTTACTTAATTTTTCCAGTCATTAATGTGAATTATTCATATGAATATTCTTTTGGAATTGAAAAATAAAACAAATCCCAGACAATCCTGTCCTTCTTTATTGGGAGAGGAAAGAGTCTGGAATTGCAGTGGGTATTTTTCTTTCTTAGAGAGTGAAATAGAGAGCAGGGGAGATCATGTGCAATCCTCTTTGACATTATTAACCCCCAAATTCATGGATTTCCTAAGCATTTTTACTGTAAATGAAATGGTTTTCATGGTGTCTCTGGACTGCTTTGTCCATTCCTGAACCTTTAGAATTTTTGAGTATGCAACATAAAATAGCTGGGCTCTGAAGTAGGATTAGTCCTTTTGAAACAGGTTAAAGAAGAAATTAACTTTTTAAATTTTGATGCTTTGCTAACATCTTACAGATACTTGCTTCCAAGTGCTTCACTTAAAAAGCACTCGGGTGGGAACTTTTCTGTGAGTATGGAAATTCTATTACATTTGGAAGGTTCATGTCAAGAAGTAGTAGACAGGCACTCAGTTGCCAAGTGTTCCAAGGACACTTGCAGATCTAAGAGGGAGAAGTTCAGGCATGGTGTTCTAAAGATGCAGTAAATTGAATGATTGGTATAGTATTGAAAGGGCTATAAGTAATTTATGCAGTTTTTGCACTTAAGTACATGAACTATAGAAATAGCAGCATTTTTTGTCACTTCTATTTGAGGATGCTTTTAGGCTGGTGGCTCTGATAAGCTGCTAAAAATATACGGCACAGCCTTGATAAAATCTTTCTTGAGTGTCATCGGAATGCTACTACAAACATGATAAACATTATAGCACTTGTTGATAATATTGGCAGTCTTACCTGCAGAGGTGTGGCCACAGGGGCTCATTGTTCTGTGTTAACATGAAAATAATTTGACTAAGTGCTGAGTGCTCAGTACATAAGTGGTGGATGCTCCTGAAATGTGATGTTGCAAATGACCTTCAAAATCTGACATGTAATCCATGTAGTGACAATTTGTATGGTGAAAAAACAGCACTCAATGGCAAAGGTGACGAATTTCAAATGCTTTTGTTGCTCATGGACGTTTGAAGGAGTAGAGCCATTGCAAAATATACTGGAATTGCTCTCACTATACATACACCACATGAGAAGAGCTACTTCTGCACCAGTGGTCTCAATATCCTCCCTGTCGTTGTGCTTTTTGGCAGCAGTGCCTCATCCTTCAGGACCATCATCCTAGCATGGGAAGTCATGCTTCTGGCATAACAGCTCCACATAAAATCTCACTGAATCCTTAATCAGGACGGTTTCACCCCTTTGCTGCAGGAGGCTTGTGGGAGTGGACACAACTTCTTTGCAAGTTTATTGCAGTTGGTAAGAAAAGCAGTGCTGGCTCCTATCCTTCCCTTGCTTTGCTCAGTGTGGTATTTCCTTGGGAGGTGACCAAAGAAGTTAACTTTGTGTGTGTGGCATACACATCATCAAGTACCATTGCAAGCTGAGGACAACCTGTGGAGGGAGGAGGTAAGGTTCCAGATTGGCTGAATGAATCTTTGGGAAGAAGAGGTGAAAATCAGCAATTTTGTTATTAAAATTATGCCATTATACAGCATATGCTGATTTTTTTTTCTCATTACTCCTACTGTGTGACCTTGTATCCAAACCTTAGGCAAATCAGCACAGGCACTGGTCTCACAGTTCCCATTTGCAACAGCCTGTCTGTTTTTCAACAATTTGCCTTCAAGTAATTTTTCAGAATGGGCTTAGCTGAAGGTGAGTGTTTACTGTCACATTCAATAGCTTTGTGGGAAAGATGAATTGTAGATGACTGACAACTGTGACATCTTATTTCTGAGACTCTCTATTTCCAGGAAGCGTTACAGAGATCTCGACCACTGGAGCCATTATTGCAGCAAAATTGTTTGGAGAGGTCACAAACACGTCTGCCAGGGATCCTCTGCAGGGAGTGTCCCCTTGCTCAGGCAGCAGTACATAATGCAGTGCCTTGCATGGATCCGCACTAGGAGTGTTTGAGAAGCAGGGCGGGTGTGCAGAGACGAGGAGTGACCGCACTGCTTTCTGCTTGTCAGCACTCCGAGAAGGTGACTGCGAGACAGAGCAGCAGAGGCTGCTGTTGTCCTCTGGCTCTGCTTGGGAGGTGGTGAGTGCCCTGCAGTGCTCGGAGGTCCTGGTTCCCAGGCATGTGTGGTGCTGGCAGTCTGATCTACATGCACAACATCCTCCAAGCTCTGGGAAAAGAGCAGTGTTGGGGGATGTGGACAGCTGAGGAGCTTGGACTGACCTTCAGTTTAGGTACAGCTAGAAACCCCAGACCTTACAATGTCAAGAACTCTAAAAAAGCACAAGCGTAACAGTGATACAGACACTGTATCACTTCCCTTTTTTCCTTCTCCAAGTGCAGGAACAGTTTGAACAGTTACCCAGAGCTATAAAAGACCACCAGGTGTCAACCATCTGTTTTACTTCCAGCACGTTTTATTTATTAATATTTTTTCCTGCTAGCAATGTAATTTCCCCCATATTTCTTTTTCATTTGCATCGTGTATTTTAAGAAGAATCACGAACATAAAATTTTAGCTAAATGGTATTAAAAAAACTCCCCAAAGTCAAGTTTTTTAACAAATGCACTATAAAATTCTATATTTATTGCAGAGAGCAGTGACACATGCATAATTTGTTCCTGAACAAGCTACTTTGTAAGATGCTGTTTTTTCAGTCACCTGAGCAGCATAATAAATTGAATGCCTCTGTTCTGTGCTTTAGGACAGTGTCTATGTCACAAGTCTTGTCACAAGACTTTCAAGCAGGTGATGGAACATATACAAGAATTGTGTATAGTGACCCCAAAATTTTAAAGTTTGTGAAACTGAACAGACTGTATTTTTGGCCCGTGTCTCCACCAAGGCTCTTCTGCCTCTTGCTGTGCCCCAGCCTGGTCAGTGTCACACAGACTGTGATCCTGCAAGGGCCAGCATAGCAAACTCTGCCTAGCTCAGGCCGTGATACCATTGCTCGGAAGCCTGTAAGGGAATGGGGTTTGGGTGAAGGGCTGGCTGCTGGCTGTTTGCTGCGCCATGGTTTCCAGGCCAGCTCATGCCTTGGAGTCAGTAAGTATCCATCTATACAGTGTGCCTGTGCAGCACTTGTTCCTGTGGATTCGTCTCACTTGAATGCCTTCAAAGAGCAGCACACATTTGTACTTTTCCCTTCAAAGATCGCAGGGTACAGGAGCCTTAGTATCTCTATATTATAGAGATACTATATTATATTTTTATGCTTGGGACCTAAGGCACAGACGCTCTTCTATGGGGAGTACTTCCAAATCCAGTCTAGAGCCAGCGGTCAACGGCACAGAGTGGTTGGTGGAGGACAAGATATTGAAAGCAAGTAAGTATGAGATGTCCTTAGATCCTCCTTACTTATGTGGAAAGATGGTTTTAAGATCTGTAGGGCAGTGAATAAGAACAAATGTCATGTGACATCAAATACAATATGATCAAATTTTATCCCTGGCAAGGATGGTGTTGCATTATGCAAATCAAATTATTCATGTCATCATAGACTAACCATCACTAGTAAACTAATGGAAAACTATTCCAGGTTCTCAGAAGATACGTTCATCTAAAAGCCTCAGGGCATGGGACAGGGTGGAACTACTTTTTTTTCCTCCACTACAGAAGAAATGGGATGTCTGTGAGGAGTTATACTCTGTTCCCTCAGCAGATACAAAGACTTTATGACAGACTGAAGACTGGATGCTGTTGTGTTTTCAGCTTTCAGTAGAAGCCTTTCCAGATTACTTGTGACGTACTGGCAACCGTGTTACCCTCAAAAACAGTGAGCTCTGCCTTTCTCGGTTGACCCCCTGCCAAGACAGGCATTTTCTCCTGCAGCTCGGACAAGTGACCTGACAGTTGTCCATCCTGGCTTTAACCCGCTTCAGGAACTGCTACTTATTTCCATTCTCTCTGCACTTTTCTTCCCGGCAAAATGGGCATAATCCAAAGAGTCCTCTCAGTGCTTATGTCATCTTGAAAGAAAACATCATATCCCACTTCTTGAGGACACTGTCTTCATTGCAGCATCATATACTGAATCCCAAGCAGAAAAGGGAATCTGGAACTGGGCTAAAAAGGAAAGCTGAAGAGGAAATGCAGTCCAAGTTGTATGGGCAATGTGAGAAAACATGATCTTGTGGTGTGTCACCGTCAGGGACAGTCCCCTCACCAGCCCCTAGTTCTGCAAAGAGCTGGGGCAAAACCCAAGCAGCAGACAATGGCAGCACTTGTGGGCTGAATACAGTGTCAAAGCCCCTCACTTTTCTTAACCTTTTCTCTACCTGTGTGGTTGTATTTTCCTGGCCCTGGCAGTGCTGCCTCTCTTGCCTTTTCAGGTGTGGCTGCTGAGCAGGTCTCCACTAGCCCCTGGGAAAGGGAAGAAAGCTGATGCCGTCACAGCCTTATGGCAGCCAAGGGGGTTGGCCAGCACCCCTCTCAAGCCTCAGTGCTTGCTGAGCCTTGCAGTTGTGATGGCTGGAAAATGAAAAAGGACAGGACATGTGTAGCTCATGGCAGCCATCTGTCAGTCTCTGCTCTCCGCCTGGAAAGGAGTGAGCAGGATAAGGAAGGCTACTGCCCTGCTGTACAGTTTCCCTAGGGTGAGCTGAGTGCCAGACTCTTTGTGACATGGTTAGGTAATCCTCCTTGCAGGCTCCTGGCAGTGCACTCATTCTGATGGGGCTGGGGATCACTTCCTGTGTCTGAGAAATTCTGAAGAATCACAGCTTTTAAGAGAGTGGGCAGGCAGTCCTGTGACATGCCATGGAACAGACTGTCCAGCTGCTGCTGGGATGCGCTGGTGGCCTTGGTGCCTCCTCAGGTGACTGTATCAGCCAGCAGAAGCATTTGGATTTGCACTGAAAAAAACATTCAGAAGGGTTAGCCACCTCTGCATAGATTTTCCCAATATCTCTCCAAGGCCATGACAGCGTGGACAAGGTGTGAGGCCTTTTAATAATTTAGTTTGAGACCTGCTGCTCTGAATGCATCTGCTTTTCATGGCTTTTCATGTGTCCAGCACATCCTGTGATGGAGTCAAAGCTCCACTGAGTTGAAGAAATAGGGAAGTGATTTCTGTGTAATCTTTGAACACCTAATCCTTGCTAATAGAGGCAATTTATCCCTGGGACTCAAGGGTAGTCATTTAGAAAATGCCTTTGTTTTTTGACTGAGTTGGACCAGATTGCACCTAGTGCATATAATTTTGCAAAATGGTCCCCAAGGAGGGTAGCTCATCTATCTTCGAGTTTCAAAAACTGAAGCACTATGATGCCTCTGTGTAGGCAGTATACTTTGTCTGGATAAGGTATTTACAGATAAGTGCACTTAAAGTAAGTGGGTTTGTTAAGCAGCATTGCCTGACTCTTTGCTCATTGTTATCTATAGATTTCAGGGAAAGTATTTTCACTTTAGTGGAAAGCAAGTCAATACATTTCCCTAATCCATCCTTCAATGTAAAACCAGGCACATTCACTGCTGGTATTTAAAGTTATTTACCAATTAAAGGACAAGAAACCCAAGTTTGCAGTGTGTCACTTGGTTTGGAGGCTACGTGGTACAGCTGTATTGGACCAAGGACCTTGCTACAGAGATTCAAGAGTGAAAGAGCTCCCATGTTTTTGAACAGCCTGTTCCTTCTAATGTTGATAGCATTACCTAAGCAAGGTTATCCTCCTTATGTGCTATGGAGAAGTTGTTCTCTAGTCTGAAAAGGAGACTGGAGTAGATCCTAAGGCAGTCAAGTCCATTTATGCAGCATCTTGTACCTTCCTTCATCTTTTTTCTTCTTCCCTAAGTTTGTAGGAGTAGGACTTGAATGGAGTATTCTAAAACACCCAAATAGCTGTATTTTTTTTCTTTTTTTTTTTTTTGGCAGATATGGTGAAGTCTAGTGGTGAGATACTGTGTGTCAGCTTCCCCTTTCTACTCACATACAGACACAGAAATTGTAGGGATAAGTAGATCTCACAGAGTAAACGGATGCTTCTGTATCCAGAAATGCAACTTTTTGGCTAAGAAAGAGGTGATCTGATGCCTCTATAGTTCAGAACACAGCACAGAAATGTATATGTATGTATGTATTAGTGCATGAAGTGGCTGAATGTATATCAGGCATAGACAAAGAGGATTTCTTGACATCTGTTGGACGGTATGTAAGTGTATTCTTCAAAAAATAGCCAGAATGAGACTTTTAGGAAAACAGTCATTCCTTTTCAGTCCCTAGAGACAGAAAATTGTGTTTTGAAGGCTTAAGCTTTACCTTTATTTTAAACCGTTAACCCAAATCCACACACTAGATCTTGATCCGTTCACAACCCCAAACACACATGCAGCAACTTTGATGGGGTATAAAAGTGTACATCCATGTACTTGACGTGTAGTTGTACATGCAGATGGGTAGTTGGCTACCTGCCTACTTGATTAAGGTCAAAATGAATCAGATATTTGGAAGGAGGGGTCATCAGTCACAAGGAAGAGCCCTACATGCCTTCTCTTCTGTAGAAATTAATACAGTTATCTGAAAGCATTTTTGGTGAACTTTTGCTGCACGGAGGTCTGTAAGTGCTCCAGAAAGGATCTATAAAGATGGTCCATGTTAATTTTGATATTTATTATACACTGTGCCACATAATTCAGCTTCCAGATCACATGAATTAAGAGCCTGTAATACCACTCCACATCTGACAGCCTTCAGTGTGTGCTGTCTTGGATCATTCCTTAGCACCCCAGAGTTCAGCTCCCAAACTATCACTCTGCCCATTTTCTTGGTATGCTGCAGATGGAAAATGCCCTGAGCATCCTGGGTCTGACTGTTAATCTGAAGACTGCCACATTAAGACAACTTTCATGTTTCTACAACCCCAGCTTCCATGCTGAGTGAAGGAAACCATTTTTATCATGCACCTGTTTATCAGCTGATTTATCCCCTTGTGCTACACAGAAAAATACACAGGTTTTCTGGAGGACCTCCTGAGGAGCAGAGAAATGGATTGGTCAAAAAGTAAGTTTCATTTGCCTTTCAAAGTTGCATCATCTTTGAGAAAGATGAATTACTTGCCACTGTAAAGCAAGCCTCCCATGAAATGAAATGGAGGACAATATGTTCTTAATATAAAATTCTCAGGAGGGCTGTCTGTGACAGCACAGACTCTTTCCCGTGGGAATTTTTCTCTTCTTCTCCCTGTGTTCTATAAACAAAGATAAGGTTTGGATGTTATTGAAACTGTCTCTGGAATGATGGACAGTTCAACCTGGCCTGTCAGCCTAGGGGGAGGTTTTGAATTGACCCAATCCGGAGGAACTTTCAAAAGTCTATATAAATTTTAGAATTAAATAATAAAATCAGAATTCTGCCTCACCCGATTCAGCCTGGTTCTTGCGCCCGGCTAGCGGTACCACAGTGACAGCTGTCTTCTGTTTCCAGGACCTGAGAGCTTGATTTTGTTCATTTTGCTTGTGAAGAAGCCAGATATTCCAGGCAGCGAGCCTTTTAACTTTTTTATGATCTCAGACCCTATTTCTTTGACTCTGCACAGTCTTCCCTGCAGTCTGAGATTTTTTCAGTGTTTATGACCCGACCTGTATTGAACTTCTGAAATGTTATGAATTGTGAGTTTCAACTTTTTGGGTTAGCAGCTGTCTCTTTTTTAAATTCACTGAGGGACAAAAAACTGGATAGAATATGAAATCTCTCTGTTTGGGGATACTATTTTAGTTAATACAGTGATGATTTACTAAGTGCGTAACATCCAGAGGTGCTTTATGTTTTGCCCATGACCATCAGCAAACGTGCATGACTGATTCTACATACCATTCATATCGCTGCTAATCCCCTTGGTCTGTTTGCTGCGTGGTCTAGAAAGTAAACGTATTTTATCTGTGAAAAGTTAAGGTTAGCATATCGCACAGCATGGGTCAGGTTGGAAGGGGCCACAGTGGATCATCTGGTCCAACCTCCCTGCTCAAGCAGGGTCATCCCAGACCATATTGCACAAGATTGTGTCCAGACAGTTCTTAAATATCTCCAGTGAGGGAGAATCCATGGCCTCTCTGGGCAACCTGTTCCAGTGTTTGGTCACCCACACAGTAAAGAAGTTCTTTGTCATATTCAAGTGGAACTTTCTGTGCATCAGTTTCTGCCCATTGTCTCCTTGCCTCATTTCTGCCCGTTGTCCTGTTGCTCAGCACTACTGAGAAGAGCCTGGCTCCATCCTCTTGGCACCCTCACTTCAGATATTTATAGACGTTTGATGAGGTCACCTCTCAGCTGTCTCTTCTAGAGGCTGAACAGGCCCAGCTCCCTCAGCCTTTCCTCTTAATAGACATGATCTAGTCCCTTAATTATCCTTGTTACTCTCTGCTGGACCCATTCCAGGGGCTCCATTTCTCTTGTCCTGAGAAGCCCAGGATTGGACACAGTACTCCAGGTGTGGCCTCACCAGGGCTGAGTAAAGGGGCAGGATCACCTCCCTTGATGTCTGTCAATGCTCTTTGTAGCACACCCCAGGATTCCATTGGCCATCTTGGCTACAAGGACACACTGCTGTTGCACTGACTGTTGTCCAACAGAACCTCCAGATCCCTCTCTGCAGAGCTGCTTTCCAGCAGGTTGCTCCCCAGCTGCTACTGGTAACCTGGGGTTATTCTTCCCTAGGTGCAGGACCCATTCAGGCTTGGAGGCAGAAAAACAATTGGAAGGCATTTTTGTGAGTGGAAGAATGAAATCACTTAATGTGTTCTTAACCTTCTTTAACTTTTCAAGTTCTCTTGATTCTTATTTCTCTGACAACTAGGAAGTCCTAAAGCTGTTTTTCATGCATTTGACAACACACTATTACATGCTTCATTTGCATCAATTACACAAAAAGCAGAGCTGAATGGCCTGTAAGTGGGGGTAGAATGATACCTTTAGCGCTTCAAGAAAGCAATATTTAATAAAGACTACTCAGAAAGATCTATAGTGCTAGCACCAACAGTTCTCTCTGAAAATACTGTGCTTTGGAAATATAGGAATGGAGAAAGAGAATGGAATACATTTATGGCTTACATTTTAAAGATATTGATAAAGAGATTAGCAATTAATCCCATACACAGTTGAAATTTCATTGCTTGGAGTATTTATTTGAAATCACATTATGAAGGTCACTGAACCCCTTTTCTCCTTTATGTTTATATGATCATCTGGAAATATTTTATGAGTGGGTTTATAGGTTTCTATGAACAAAACCCAACAAATTAAAGGAATTGAGGAACAAGGCAGGCTTTATTGAGGGGAGTGATTATCATTCATAAGAACTTTGTTTTTCTGCTAATTTTCTGACTGGTGTGGATTAATTGGTTTTCGTTGGAAATAAAGTCAAGCTGTCACACTGCCTTACATGTACCAAAACAAAGTTCAAAGTTGTAGTTCAGTCTATGTCGAACTAAGCATAAAAGAGGGAAACACAAACAAAATAATGCTGCAGTAGTCAAACTGCTGGGAAACTGATTGCTAATTAAATCTGGCATAACTGTCAAAATAACAGTGGAATACATTTGAGAAATGAGACTCCAAAGTCACATGTAAGAAATCTGAGCATCAGAATTTCTCAATTTACTTGAGCTGTAAACTAATAAATCAATGTCTTTAAAATGAGATGAAAGATGAGGGAACAGCAAGAGATATTTTCACACTGCACAAAACTAAAGGTATGAATAATTTTAGTGGATATTTTTAGTGACATTGAATTGTTGTACTTTAAGTCTGAAACAGAGGATTTTAATGGGCACAGTAAAATTTTTGCCATTAGTTTTCAGTGCAATAAAATTAAATGTCTGATGCTGAGCTGGTATAAATCAATGAAGTCAGTGGAGTCACAGATACAGTTTGAGGCTCAAGTCCCTTATTTTGCATCAAGTGCAGCCAATCTGCACTATCAAACATTGCAAACAGGAAAACATGCTGTGTAAAACCTGGAGTGGGAATGGCATCTTTTGGGGAGGAGAATTGGAGGTCATCATTGCTGGCTGAGGTTTGCTGGTCCAGGGGCTAATGAAAACTGACAGATTACTCCTCAGGAAAAAAAACCTCCTCACAAAAATAACAACCATGCAAATTAATATGATACACAAAGGGGGTGAAGATTTATGTGGCTGTTTCCCACATCCCTTTCATCTGGCTTCCTTTTTTTGTGCTGCTCCCTAATGATGCTCATTTGTCTGCTTCACTTACTGCTGCCTCCCCTTCCTCTCATGCCACTCCACTACTGCTGGGACACAAGGGGCTGCATCTTCCTGGCCTCTCTCAATGCCCACTGAGGTGTTTCTGGATGGCAGTCGAGCTGTTGCAGCTGAGGAAGCTCCTTTTCCCATCTCTTAGTGCCACTTCTCTGCCAGAGTTGATCTCCTCCTAGCACAGGTGCTGGGATGGGCTGCAGCCCTGCACTGCAGCTGCAGCAGGTCACAGCCTTGGTGTTGTGTTAGTTAGCAATCTGTGAGTTGCTGAGCTAGGAGTGAGCTGGTTTATTGCCTCCTTGGTTAACCTCTGCCTGCCTGGCTTCAGCCTGACGGAAACAGTGAGGCAGAGCTGGGCTGCTGAGGTGGCAGCCCAAGTCCATGCAGATCAGCAGGAAGATTCCTACTGCTTTTAATGAAAAGAGGACACTGGCTTTAGCTTACCCCACAAGATTCATTTCTGCTGTGACTTTTACAAAGAATAAGGAGATCCACTTGAGCAGAACATGAGTCAAGCTCTCATTTCTGTCCCACCATACGGCACCTTAACCCAGCTGAGATATAATGCAGTTACCTTTCTCTACTTCCATCCTCCTTCTTACAGTCCCTCCCTATTCTCTCTGCTCTGGTGCATCTGAAGCGAGATTCTGTCTTCTTAGAACAAAGTCCCTGGCTTTCCATTTAAAATGCAAGATGCTAGCCTTTTCGGAATGTTATGACATGATAAGTGTGTAGTGGGAAATCTGTTTTCTGCACTTAGCTGGAGAGTAATTAATCCTAGGGCTTTTTCCTTCCTTCTGGAAATGGAACTATCAGCTACTTCCTGAGGATGAGAGGCAGATGGCAAGAGGTAGCTGTCGTGATGAAGTGAGATGCACGGTGGATTTCTCTGAAAATATTGATATTGAGCAGGGTCTGTATATGAACAGAATGAAGCAAAAGGGAGGGAAAGGGAGAAGAACTGAGGAAAACCACCTCATTGCCGCCTTGTCCCTCAAAGCCAGGAGCAGCTCACCCTGAAGATTGTTGTAAAGTAGTTGGTTCACTGTTGTATCTGCTCTCAATCTAAATAGCAGAACATATGTACAAGATACATGTGTAAGTACACACACACACACATGTACACATGCCTGTACTGTATGTCAGCTGATGCACTTTTTATTTAGATACATGATATAATGTACTAATGAGCTTTGGTCTGAAGTTTGAGCTTTTCCTAGCACAATATGAAGGGCTGTTTTGGTAAAAACCCATCAGCATTAGATAACTTGCTAAATTCCTTACTCAAGTGTGGGAGAATTATTAAAAATAAATGCTCGTTTACTTTCATTTCTGCACATTTGTGGCTTTGTATTTTGAAAACCTGTTTTCTGCCTTGTGTTTAGCAAATAAGCACTTTTATTTGCTTTCACATTAAGAGATATGAGAACATATTATGAAATAAAGCTATTTTTAGAAATTTCATGTTATGAGATAAAGCTGTTTTTAAGGTCACTTTCAAATGTCAAGGCATCCCTTTCCTGCATACATTCTCATCTTTTGAAAAAGGACATTCGGAAACCTAACAAGTCCTTGACTCCCTAGAGTGTTGCTCTTGGTTGGGAAGGGCTTAAGAGTGATGGACATGTTTTTATATTAGCTGCACAGGTTGGTTTGCAAACTACTGCTGTGGCCGATGGGTTTTGCTGTGACCAGCGGAGCGCAGGGAAGTTCGCTGGCCTGTGTCAGGGTGTGGCCATGCACGTAAAGTGCAGGAGTTTTCAAGGTCTTATGGCAGTCATGCTACTAGATGTCTGAAGAGGCTTGTGAAATCTGCTATTGAATATACATGGAGAAATTTTTAAGCAAATGTTGCCAGAGTCTACAGTAAAGACCTCCAAACTATTCCATGGACATTTGTTGTCTCTTTTTGCAAAGACTTCTGTTAAATACTGAGTGGGTGAGAAAAAAACCCAACCTACCAGTCCCCGGCAAAAGACTTCAGAACCTTCAGATTACAAAAAAATTTTTAAAAAGTGCATAAATTTCATATGCATTTTACAACTGAAGCATCATTTGGTTTTGGAAGTTTCAGCAACTCAGTGTACTTACACTTAAGTGTACAGTTACTTACACCTTTGGGGTTGTATCTGACAGTCCCTTGAGTATTATCCACTTGATTCAATCTCTTTTGTTACAAGTGATGATCCTTTTAACATACATAAACCTGGAGATGATATGGCCAAGAACTCCTTTCTGTCGCTGAGAGAAATTTCTTTTCTTTGCCACCTGGAGACATTTGTGTCCTGCTGTGTTTATTAAACTGCTGGCCTAGATATTGCTGAAATAGATAGCTTTGGGTTGACAGGGGGATATGTATGTACCAAAAATATTTTTTACCACTAGTTTGCTCTAGCTGAGGTTACATGTAAAGACAGTGAATGAAAGAAAATTCAGAATATATTCTTTTGCAGTTACAGAGAAATTAAATTTGCCTTTTAAGTCAAAGGACTGCTAGTTTTATTGCTTATTTTTCTTTTCTAATCTCTTTTACAAGCTGAATATTTAACAGTTATAATGTAAAACTTAATCTGAAGAAATTCTCAGTAATGCACTATGCCAAAAGCAGTAAGCAATGAAATGTGCTCCCCATTCTCCTTTCTGGAGAGGAAAAATAAACTAAGGTATTTTGAGATATATACATATTGGTGTCAAAATACAGCAGTTGCTCAAAGCAAACTTCATCCTGCTTTTGATAATGGAGTAGCATTCAGGATGGATACTACAGCTATATATTTGCAAGCCAGGAGGATTAAGTGGCAGAAAGATAAATCGGTTATCCAGAGTCGTTCACATGTTCTGTTTGCCACCAGCTGATGTACCTTCATCATTCTCCCCTGAGACTAATAGTGATATTTTCCATTGTCTTTGTGCTTGTGACAGACCCTGAGCTGAATGCAAGGGATTGCAACAAGATAAATCTATTTAAACCAACATAAATCACTGGTAAGATTTGGGGCTACTTTCTTTCTTTTTTTCTTTTTTCTTTTCCTGTTGGCTTTCCTGGAACCTGCTTGGCAGTGTTTTAGAGTGAATGCTATGTTCATTATTGGTCAGAGCAGTAAGTTTGCTGAAATTCTGCCTCTTCACTGAAAAGAACAGCAACCATCACTCCATAGCTGGGAGCAACTGAGAAATACTTGAATGCTGTTTCCTCCATGGAAAGGCTGTTCTTAACTGAATTGGATTAATGCAGCGAAAACAGGGACTTTCTTAGTTCTTCACTGCCCTTGAAAACATCAGATTTTTTTTTCTAGTACGTTATCTTAGAATGCTGCCTTTTAGCTAATACCTTTCTAAAATGAAGTTATCCCTTGGAACATGAACTAAGATCCTGAAGCACCCAAAGAAAGGGAACAGCTTTCAATAGAGCGACTTTGCAGTGTGACAGAGACACACAGTTTTGGTGTAGGATGTCACTGATTGTGAGACAGACTTCATAGAGCAAGTACCAGGCACATCCTGCTGGCACTTCAGGTGCAACAGGATGAAAGACTCCACAGGTTTGGGATGGATCAGTACTGTCTCTGCTCATGCCATTTCAGAAAAAGCTGTTAATTTAGAATGCCTCTAGCACATGTTGGATAAATGCAAATAAAAGTGTCGGGTATCTTCTTTATTGCTATTTTGCAGACCACAGTCACTGATGTATTCAGGCTACAGCCTTCCCTCTGCCTATTGTATTGTGATAAAACTGCGTAAGAGGTTGGACAAAGATTTATTTTCTATTAAATTCCATTGCTTGTTTAAAATTCAGCTTTCTAACCCAGAGAGCTGCAAATTCTCTGAATAGCTGTCAGGACTACGTTCAGGATCTTTGAAGACATGGGAGCAATACTTCTGGAGAGGTCTCCATCATCCCAGAGAGGTCCCCTATATGTGCACAGCCTGGTTATATGACATGCACAGTAAAATCCAGTCAGAGCCTTTGAACATATGGCACAGCAACAACTGTCTGCCTGTGGACAGATGGAGTGGAGGGGGTGATTTATCTGCTCATGTGCAGCAGCAGCTTCTGAGACACACCACAGTCACTATGGCAGTGGAACATGTAAGATGCTAGCTGGGATGAACAGCCGTTCCAGTACCGATTAATGCGTCCTGTGACCATTCCAAGCAGGCTTTCATCCTGATACTGAAAGATGCCATTAGCACTCTGTTATCTGCCTATATGATGTTGAGCATAATAGGAACCCTGAGTCGGGTTCACAGGTGTTAACAAGATAGAGCAAAATACTAACTTATATTCAGTCTTGAAAGTTACCTGGTCATGGGAGCCTGGTCTCAATGTCTCAGCAAGTTTTGTCCTGGGGATCCTGCTGGAGATCTTCAGTCTCAGTAAGAGACTGAAGAATCACAGAATCACAGAGTATGCTGAGCTGAAAGGGCCCCACAAGGATCATTGAGTCCAACTCCTGCCCTGCACAGCACCACCCCCAACAGTCACACCACGTGCCTGAGAGCATTGTCCACACACTTCTTGAGCTCTGTCGGGCTGGTGCTGTGATCACTTCCCTGGGGAGCTGTTCCAGTGCCCAAACACCCTCTGGGTGAAGAACCTTTTTTTAATCCCCAACCCAAACCTCCCCTGACTCAACTTCAGGCCATTCCCTCAAATCCTGTCACTGGTCATCACAGAGAAGAGATCAGTGCCTGCCCCTCCTTTTCCCTTCATGAGGAAGTTGTAGACTGTGATGAGGTCCCAGCCATCTTAGGAGAAATTTCTTTTGTTGCTTTAGTTAACCATTTCCCAGCTGCCTTTAGATTTCCCCTCCAGGCCAAGAGCTTTTGTATCAACTTACGTTTTTATCAGGCTAGGAGTGAAAAATATATTTTTAGCAATGATAATGGGAACCATATCATAATCATGGTATTATACTGTGATCAAATAACAATTGACAATATTCTTTGTAATTCACAACCTGAAAGCTTAGAATCTTCCAAACCTTCCTTATTTAACTAAAATTATTATGTTTTAACTAACTCTTTAATTTTTCAGTGATTTCTTTAAGTTCAGCAAAGCTTCATAAGGTTAAGTTCCACAAACTAATGGTGTGTTGTGTGAGGGCCCTTAAAAAACTGTATATCTCTCTCCTGTCATGGGAGGCTTTATCTCAAAAGCTATGGTTCAAAGACCTGTACTGTTGAGTGGGGCAGCAGATTTATCTCTGGTGGGAGAAATGAACAACTTTAGTTTTACTGTAAAGCTCCAGGCATTATAGACAGCCAGGTAATATCCTGACTCTGCTTAAATCACTGGCAAAATATCTGCTGACTTCAATAAAGCCAGGATTTCATCCGCAACATCTTTAATAATCTGTGTCAAAATGAGATCAGTTCTTTGCTGTGAGTGGGAAGACATGAAATTGTTCTAAAATGGAAAATGGACAAGTTGCCAGTAACTAAGAGACATCAGAGAAATTGAGAAGCTTCCATCTGGGAAACATCTTCAGTTAGTCTTCCAAGTATACAAAAAATATGTTTCCTGTCTTCCACAGCTAATTTACTAGGAGGAAAAAACAGTTCTCCTGGTGGGAATATTCAGTGCTCAGACTATGACATAAAATCAGCTGGTCTATCATTGTCAGAAATACTGCTGGAATTTTCACTTTTATTGAAGTATCACTGCATTCCCTTTTTCTTTAATCTGTACATCAGTCTGTAGGTGTTGAAACAAAACCTAAGATGCTCTTTACAATTAATTCATATAATCTAATATTATGGCAAGATATTTTATAGAACAATTAAGGTTAGAAGATAGGACTTGAGTCTTCCATGTTTCCAAAAGCTTGAGCTCCAATGCAGAAAATACAGTATATACCACTGTTAATTTTGGCTGAGATTAACTGGCAGTGAAGTAATAACAGATATAACGTGATACTTTAAAGTCCCGTGAGTAAGTAACTTTTCTAAATTCTTTGATGAGCCAGTAACACTAAGTTAATATTACAAGAAGGGAGAAACCTAATTTCAAAAATCTATACACCAAAGTTCACAGGTTTGCCATTAATTATGTAAACGAGTATCATTAAAGAACTACAAGGATAAATGAAGTTCTACAGTCTTATTATAATAATAAAGTAGTTATTAAAGTTATAGATGCATTTTTATATCCTTAGATAAGTCATTCAGGCTTTCTGGTATGTTTTTGCCATTCTATAGACTTCCAAACATCTATTGATTGATCAATCGATAGATAGATATAGGTATAATCCCTGAAAATTAAAATACACTGATTTTGCTGTGAAAAGAAACCAAATTCTTTTTCACCTGATGTTGAAGATTTGCCTGGAAATTTTTACTTTGCATCTTTACTTTTTAAGCGATGGCTGGTTATCCATCTGTGCTCCTCTGTGATAATCACAGCTGGATTTTTTTTCTGTCTTTAATGGCAGTAATCATAAGAAAGTAACCATTGGCTTAACCAAAGTGGCATTCTTTTCAATTCCCTCTTCAGTGAAGCTTCCAAAAAGCCAAGTCAAATGCTCTATTGCATTCAGGAAATATTTCCAGAGAAACTTTATAGCTACAAGTTAAACAGAGAACATCCTCTGCTAAAACTTGAGTTTTTCTGTGCCAATACAATGTGTAAAAAAGAAAACAAAGGAAATATAGCCTCTGAAAGAGCTGAATTGCTTTCTACTCTGTGGTAAAGGAAGAACACAATGCTATGGAAGATGGGAAAAAAGGAACAAAATACTGGTTTCCTTTATGTGCTCACTTATTGGGATAATCGCTTCGTTAGTAGAACCGCAATGTTCGGAATATGAAAAGTGTGCTTTGTGGTTTTATAATAGCTAGTTTCATAATAGCTGCTGATATAGTAAAATTTAGAGTCCTGCAAGAGAGGGCCTTTACATCATCTACTGTTGATTGTAAAGCCAAGGTTTCTCTGTTGTCTTCAGATGTTTGCCTTTATTGGTCTTGCTGTACCACAGCAAAGATAAAGAAAGAACTTATTTAGACACAGAGTCCCAGATACTGTAAATATATACCTAATGTAGTCATGTTTCATGTTGAGGAATATTATCAAACTATTAGGCAGAAACAGGTGGATGTGAAAGGGTTCTTGATGCATACGCTTGCCAGTCAGTCCTACCCACCCATAGGCTTGTTTATGCATCTGATGTCTGTATTACAGAAGTAGAAATAACCCAAAGACATCACATGACTTTGCTATCTTCTGATAAGAGCATAATCCTCCAGGTAAAACTCCGATTTTCTCAAGATACCATTCTCCCAGTCCAAATCTTATGTTCCCCAGCTTTATAGTAGTCTGGACTGAGCAGGGAAATGGAGGAGTGCTCCCACCATGAATCCTTCTTCTTCTGATTCATGGGTACCCTTCCTGGACCAGGGAGCTTGAGCAGAAACCCTTCCAGGCTGTGGACAGTTCAGATTCAGGGCTGGCTCTTGCTTGGCAGGGGTCCCTGGAGAGCAGGCTCCCATGGAGGAAGACGGGCAGCAGCACTGCTGTGTTTCAGACGGTAAGAGCAGGGCTGAGAGCATGTGCTAAGTGTTGGCTATTGACCGGCTCGAGCTGGCTGCCTGCTCAGCTGTGCAGGGACAAGTGGCCCTTTGAGTCTCTGCATACACTGAGAAGCTGAAAGATGCAAACTCCTAATATAGGCTCTCTAAATTGCTCTCTGGAGGTGTTCAGAGCTGTCTTGTCCTGTCTGTTGTGCATTTAAAGCAGTTGGGCATGTTTCCTGCACAGCTTGCACTACATATAAAAGGACAGTTGCCTGGTTTTAAGATGAGCTTAGTTTGGGCATACATTTGGGATAGGGTGGAATCCAGCTAAGGTTCACTGTGAGGGTGCTCGCCATCTCTGAAATGGAGATGACAGCTCCCTTCATGGAAGTTGTGTGGTTTTGTATACTTTGTTAAGAAACTGATGAGCCTCTGATTATGCTGATGCCTACATTGGACCGAACCCCTTCAAACCCCCCAGCTTGTCTGTGCTGTACCCTTCTGTTAATGCCCAAAGCAGGTTTTGTTCTGCTTTTTTGTGCCTTTAATGAAAGACAACCAAAATATATGATTGCAAATCTGTGGCTTCTGGCGAAATGTAAAATTTGTGGAAAGCAACCACTCTGTTCAGGCTGTATTCCCTGCAATCATTTCCGTGAGAAACATCACATATGCCACTTAGCAATTGTTAATAGGAAGCAGAAGCTTAATTGGCAGCTCACCAGATGAACAAAGGATATAAAAAAAATACCATTTCCCCAAGGATATGCCTAGATATCTAGGAATAAGAATACACATTCTGTAGCTGAGTTTTCATAAATACTGGATTTGTAGCTGAGTTCAGCATTTCCACGTGGTCAGTAGCTCTGCAATGCGGGGCCCAAGCAGTGATGCATATCAAAGTTACAGCACATACTCTTGCTTTTTACTCTAGCATTAAGTTGCACTGTGCTAGACTTCAAGGATGGACACAACATAACCACACATAACCACTCCTGTGTTTCTAGTGTTCTCAGTGCTCCCGGTTTTGCTTTTTTCTGCTTCTTTTTGTTTAAGAATATGTTCTGAGACAGAGTAGCTGAAATTATTTAAGAAACAAGGTACTGCTACAAGTAATTAGCACTCCAGATGGATGACAAAAGACTAATAAAGGACTAAGGGTCAAGCATTAAAAGTGTTAAGAGTTGCTCTTCATTAAAATACATCACAGTCTTAGGGATTATGTTTCATCCCTCCCAGCACTGACAAGAGAATGGGATCTCCCATCCCTACTCTATGTATTTAGTTTTGGCTTTTATTAATCTGTGTATGCTTTCAAAAACATATGGCAATCTTTTCAAGGTCTGGATGTATGGTGTATTTGAGTTTACGAAAATTAATTTTTATTATTGCTTTGTTTTGTTAAGAAGGGTATTCCAAAAAGCTGGGCAGTTGAGTAAAGTCTGAAAGGGTTTAGGAGAGAGCGACTGTTTCTAAGAAGACGTGAGCACTGAAAATAAGTAAACTCACTGTCTTGGGAAGAAAGGAACTGCTGAAAAGTAGTCAGACTTCAAAAGGGCCTTGTTTTGTCTTAATGAATGCAGGAATGCAACGCTGAGTCTAGACAACTTCCTCTCAGATTTAGTATAACATGAAACAGTTGGTGTGCCTAGCAAATAGATGTCTCCTGGAAAATGTATACCTATTGCTTGTGTCACCTTGTGCTAATTAAATACACCTACCAGAAGCTGCAGTTGTTTTTATTACCAAAGTAAACTCTGAAACCCTTGTGTCACTAGTAGTTTCTTAGTACCTGTGACAAAACCCTGACAGATTCCAGCTGGATCCATGTTTATGCTTTTCTTCCCTTCTCCCATACTCATGTATGTGGTGTGCTATTATTGCAGGGCAGTAGGGCTCAGAGACCTCAACTTGCAAGTCTTGTTGTGATGATGTGCACTTTTGATCACACCAGGCACCAAAATGAGTGCCTACCGCCACTGATACGTGAACTGACTTGGTCTCAGGTATGTAAACTGGGGAAAAACCTCACTGAAGTACTTGTGCTTCAGAATTAATTATCTTCAGTGGTTGGCTCTACATTTTGGAGATAATTTAGAGCAGTCAGTAAAAAAGAAATATTGCATGAAAGAATGTAAAAAAAAGATATTGAAAACAAGTTGCTTTTGGCACAGCTTAAAACAACCCCATCATACGTGGCAGGTGTCTGTGTGCACAGTATGGCAGTCAGTGATGGTACTGGCACACAGCCCATCCTTCTTTTGTGCCACCCTTTCATTTGTTCAAATTTATTATTCAAAATTATCCTGTGCTTTAACAGGTGCCCACGATGTTAAAATGCAAGTAGGCCCACAACAGATGCCCACATTGGTTTTTTTCTTGTTGGCATAAATCTGCATCTTCTTTTATTTGCCATGAAGATATTTCTAGTGGGCAATGAAGAAAGAATAGGCTTCCTACCTCTGCTGATGGATGCTTATAGATGGACGGTCTTATGGAGTAGTTTTTGACATGGAGTGGATATCATACATTTGTTACTGGAAACAGTCAGAGTGGCTCTATGATCAGAGATTCGATCCTGCATTGCAGCTCTCAGAAATAAGGGTCCACGAGGATCCTATTCAGAGAACAGAGGTAACGCTCATCTCACAGGGGAGTGGGCTCAGGCTTCCCTTATCTGCTTAGATGAAGCTGACAGAGCACCGTCTCTTCCAGATGCTGTTTGCTGACAGATTGTATTTGCAACAAGATATGTCATCTCAGTGTTCTATTTATGAATACATTTAATTAAAAATCCATTCATGCAGATGTAAAAACATTTACCATTTAAGGAGACTATGACAAGGGCATAGAGAGGACTTCTATTCCTGTAACTTTTCTGCCCTGTACATTGGGCTTTTCAGTACCCATCTGATTTTTCCAGGATATTCTTAGATTACCTGTTTGACTAAAGTGGCTTTCAAATATAGATGCTCCAAATGGAAATGCTTACAGAGAAACCATTCAATAATCAAAGTCTTTCATTTCCCATCTCTCAGCTATCTGCAGTTTTTGAAATGCAGCCTCATGACTCTGACAAGGGCTCCATGCTCAGTTGCCAAGATTGAAAATGGTGCACCTGCTACAAATAAATAAACCACCACTTCACAAAAAAGATTCAAAGATTTTAAATAACCACAGCATCTCATAATAGAAACACCTCAAGAGTCTTATCCACATTAGAGGTAATCATACAAGACAAAGAAATACTCTGATAGTGTTAAGCTACAAAACTGAGCACTCCAAAGTGGCTGATGTCAAGAGTACCCATACACCCCCAGTTGTTCAGGGATGTCATGGTTCAGTCTTTGAATTACAGGATGACATCCTATTTTTAGAGGATCTGTGTGTATGCTGCACTGGGAGTGGCCTGTGATGCCTGGATCCATGAATCTTTCTCATTCCAGTCTGAGATATCATCATGGTATTAATAGTGCAGAAGGCCAGGAGGATGGAAAGGGATGTCTGAACAATATCTGCAGATGGACAGCAGATTTGTGATGTATAGGAAGGATTCCCAAATATGCATCAGAATTTCAGCAAATTAGGAAGTCTAGAACTGCAAAACATTTCAAGGACTCAGAATTAATGCACTGGTTTACCATGCCAACTAGCTTCTCTCTTTGGTGTAGGGTGGCTTCTGAGGATGACTACAAAGAGAACATTTTTTAATGAGTAATACAGCTAAAGACTGCGGTCTGATTTGTAAACAGAGATTTAACAAAAAAACAACCCACTTGTATCAGTCTGACTAATTTGAAAATGCCTGGATGTGCCGAGCAAGTCATTAGATTGTTGTATATGTAACCACTTGTCTCTGAATACCGACTAGTGAGTGTGCATAGGCAGGCATAGGGGAAAAAGGTGTATCCATTTAAACTGCAAGGAAGAGATGGCATCTGACTTTTCTGATGCCACAGTTACAAAAACAGAAAAAAAAAAAAGTCAAAAGAAGGTCAAAGAAGTTCTTGGAACCAAAATAAAAAACATTTGAGATTCTGGAAGCAAAATAAATAATGGCATTAAAGGAATGTAAAACTGTCTGGAATAACAGCAATTTGCTGCCACTGCTGTTGAGTAAACACAGCAGCTTCTTCTGCCTGCGACAGTTCTGCCATTAGCACAAGAGAATCATTCATACCCTAGCACTGAAGAAAACAAACAGAGATCTGTAGTTAATTTGCAGTGAGATCCTGAGACAGCAGCCTCAAGAAGATGAGGACAAAGGACCTTGACAATACCCTCCACAAGCTGCACCTATAATATGAGTGAAAAGAGTGTGTGTGTGATCAGAAAACCAATGAAACAGCCTGTGGGTCTGCAAGAGACAAACCCAGGAACTGCCAACCAGAAGCTGAGGAGGTGGAGTATGTGTGTGCTGGGTGGGCTTACAGCACACCCAGGGCAAAGTGGGTAATTCACTCCTAGAACTGAGGACAAGTTGCAAGAGACAGAGTGTGATACAGCGAATAAAGGTAAAATAATCTGAAGAGAGAGAAAATCAGATTGAAGGGGAACTAGAGAGGTCCTACTAAATTCACCCAGTAGCCCAAGGCACAACAAGTTTTCTCCCATCATTTTCCAGAAAAAGCAATGAAGTCCTCCTTGTAGTAGGGGTGAGGTTGCTGAAATGCCCAGGAAATCCCAACTCCTTCACCGAACCAAGTATGATCGTTTTGCATTACTGTGGAGGAGACTGGTTGGTATTTTAAAATGTCAAACAGCCACTGCAGTCCCTCTCTTCATTAAGACCTTTCACTTTGTGAATTATCAATTCACCTCCAGCCCCGAGGTCAGACAGAAATAACTACTCATCAGACAGATGTCCATTCCTAACGCAGGCAAGCCCATGTGTACACGAGCTGATTCCTTCTGTCAGAGGACCTTGCAAGTGGTCAGAGGACAAACCATTCATCTCAGGTGAGCTCTCCACTGACCCATAAAGCAGGCTGAAAAGGCAGAGCAGGAAACACAGCCTGTGCCACATCTTCATCTGGTCAAACAAGACTAAACTCACCAAAACTGGCACTTATGACAACCGCTTGAATTCACCTATGAAAATGGGTGATATCAGTAACATAACTGATGTCAATAATGCTGGGGCTGTCTTTTTCCATGGACTAGCTAGTTGCTAATCAGCAGTGGGTATTTTGCATCTTTTCTGGGATTATTTGCTGCATCTACAGTTAGTTTGGCCTATAAAGATATGCTGTGTAATAGAAACAGCTGCAAAATGCTGAGAGAAGCTGGGCTTTGAAATGGAAGATGATGAAAACTCAATCAGTGACTCTCCCATCTTTCAATAAAAGTCCCTTTAATACCGGAAGTCAATAAAGGTAATGTTTTTTACCTGAGTAATGGTGGATGGAAGCTAGTTGTATATTTAAAAGTCAGGTTTTGATCACTTTTTTGCCAACTATGAGTGCATAATGAAAGTCAATAAATTAACCATTTCAGTCTAAACAAAATTTAAGAATGATAATGAAAATTCAATTGCAGGAAAAGTCCTTTGGCAGTAAATAAAATTTTATAACACATGTAAATAACAGTTCAAGTGGCTCAATTTAGCAGTGACAAAAGCTGTTTTCAATGCAGAGTAATTGTTCAAATTGCCCCCTTACACAAAAAAAAGCAGTTAAAATGAGCCAATTTATGTAAGCATTGACAAGAATTGTTTTCAACTGTAGGCATTCTGTTAAAGCTGTTTAAAATTAAGTAGATGGTTGCCAAATTGATGCAATTACTTAGACATCATAAAAAGGGTTTTAAAACTATAAATGCATCTGCTAACAGTATTAAATTGAGGCAATTAGCCAACAGGAGTTTTAACCTTCATCTAGCCACCAAGAATCTATTTGGACATGAGAAGTACTTTCGTATATGTCTTACTGTATGTTATATTGATAATTAAGGAGGGGAATTACCTGGAGATAGATCACCACCACGAGTTTTCAGAGGTGTGCCTATCTTCAGCCAGTGTTAAGCCATGCACTGTGGATGCTGTGTCCATATTAATTGGCGCTGCATGAACTGTACTGATATTTTTCACCTTTATGTTTCATGTATGTGCCTTTTGTTATTTAGTCTTATACTTGAAAGCATCTGGAAGCAAACCAACCCCATTAACAGAGAGCAATTTAATGAAACAAGACCTATGAAATTCCTTGTCCTCTCCATCTCGGGTGAATAGCTTGGTGCCACACAGCCTGGGACCCTGCCTATTACATGGCACGTGCTGTGTATGTCACTGATCTTACAGACTTCCCAGAAAAAGCTATCTGCTATAACAGACATCAGTCAGGGTGGTGGACTCTTGCTGGTCTTACAACACTCACTTCAACCCATTCTGGTTGTTCTGCGTAGCATTGGGCCAGTCACATGCATCCAGAAGCATCAAGTCACATCAGTGCCACTGACCCTTACACAAGGTTCTTTTAGCCTCAGTATTAGTCTGAGTATGAGCCACAAAACTTTTAGATAAGCCCTCAGAAGCTCAGATTTCAGTTGCTAAGTTTCCCAAGCTAATGCACTCCAGTCCTGCTCTAGCAGGCACTCATCCTCCTTTGTTGAGGAGGACCTCAAATCCATGTCTCCCTGTTCTTATCTGCAAGAGGTTATCTCTTGAGAGTCCAGATGCAAAATGCTTTTCTGACATAGAGAATTTGTTTTGGAGGGACTTTGAGTCCTTACCATGAGCCTGGAGAAAGAAAGTTGGAGTATTTAGCATTTCTTTTTAGCATTTCCTAATGGCTATCTTAGGTAGCTCCTAAGATACACTGTTCAATACAATGCATCTTGTCAATCCTATTTGGAGATGCTTAACTTCCCCACACAATGCTCAGCACTTCTGGGCAGCAAATTCCTGTCTGAGATCCAGGCGCCTTGCAAGAGCCTTGGAACTTTCGGCGTTGCAACACCTAAGCCCATTTCCAGATAGTTATCTCAGTTCCCATCTGTCAGTGGGAACAACAGTACTTATCTTGGAGGAGTAGTGTCAGATGGTTAAAAAAGGATATGTGGTTGTCAGATGCCGTAGCAAAGGAAGCCATATGAAGGAAAGGAAGGAACAGTTGGGTAGGACTTGTAAGAGATTAGCTTGAGTCATGATCAATTTTGTTCAGCCATACTTTCTCCTAGGAGGAGCCAAAACCTCACAGAAGAGTAATACCCACTCAAAAAAAAAACCAAAATCAGTTGTCTGAGACGCATTTCCCTGTGGGTGTTTTCTGAGCATAAAGTTTTGAAGTTCAGAGTTCTGATGCTCTGAGTGGGCTGAGGGGTACTTAGCACTCAACTTTGGAACCTGTGGAAAGTAGTGCCTCCTGGGCTGAATATTCTCCACTGACACTGAAAGACTTTCACTCATGCTTTTTTATGTCCACCATTTTTGGGTCCATTGATTTTGTGTCCTTCAGTTTGTCAAACTGTAACAAGACAGAGAGATTCCCATATGAGTTAGAGAGCCAGGTAAGGATTGTGGCTATGTAGAAATCACTCTCTTCAAAATGTTATGTTCTTACTGCATAAACTTATTGCAGTCTTCCAAATGACCCATCAGAGCTGCAGTCTGTGGTGCAGGGGGCAGGTGTGACAGAGGACAGTACAGGAGAGCCACTGGCCATGGTTCTCAGCAAATTTGCACCCACCAAAGAAAAGGTCAATAATCAAAAATATGTGGTTATCATGTATACCATGCACAAATGCATAAAAAATAAGGTTACTCAATGGCATTTCGGACATCGTATTTCAAAGTTCTATTTATTAACTGTAATGCAAATAATATACCTTAGAGAGGTAAAATGAGAATTACAGAACATTATAAGTAAAATCTTGTGTTCCCTGTTAAAATTTTCTTCTCATATCTTTAAAATTTTGGGCTAGTATCTTCCTCAATGCATTTGCTTAATAATTCTTCCTAGAATGGCCAGACTCTGACAATTTGTCTAAAATAAAATTATTTAGGTCGTCAGAGAGCAGCTATCAATACTTAACTGTCAGACTGGCAAGTTTCACGCTGAGGAGAGTTCCACGAAGCTTTGTCATGAGTCCATTCAATATTTTAATTAAAGTCCTGGATGTGGGAAGTGGAGTTTGCTGTTGAATCTGCAGATAAATTCAGGCTGGGAAGGTCCACAGGCACTTTAGAGTAGAGGTCTAGAATTCCACATTACATCAATAAATTCAGAATATGTTCTTGAAAAGTAGGAGGCTGCTAAACAAGGAGGAGTGGAAAATATTATTTATGCATAGGAATAATTGATGGCACAAAATCAAGACAGGAAAAGAATCACAAACCTCTCAGGAAAGAAAGAGAATTTTAGCGAGATACATAAATAGGAAGCAGGGTAGATCCTATTTAACATTTCTTTCACTATAGCCAGTAGGAAATAGCACCTCAAATGAAGTATCGTGTCCATGTGGGGTATTGCATATCAAGACAAACATGGACAAAGTAGATGAAATTTTAGAGGCAAACATCAGAAAAATCAGGAAAACAAAACTTGTGGGCAAAGAATGAAGGAGGTAGATTTGTTTAATATGGAGAAATGACTAACTCAGGAGACATAGCTATAGTCTCAAATTTTTAAAGAGATTTTTGCAAAGGGGAAGTAAATAAACTGTTCTCATACGTACTGCAGATAAAGTCTGAGAAACTTGAACTGGAGCAAAGAAAATTTGGGATAGATACTCAGCAAAATCTTCTAACGGGCAGGAGAGCTAAGAACCCAATAGGATGTGTAAAGAGGCTGTGAAATCACTGTTTGTTGAGGGTTTTAAAGAACAGATTAAACCAGTCTCTCTGAGGAACAAGATACTGTGAAACCTGCTATTGAACATGACAGAGGGAAAATTAAATGGCCACCCAAGGTCCCTTTCAGTGTTGTTTTTTTGTAATTCTTCACCCAAGAGCATCCTCAGCAAAATATTCAGAAAGATGTCTTCCAGCCTTAGATGGCATTGCCCAAATTCTAGACTGTTCAGACTCTGCTCATATTGACTGCCTTCCTCCATTTTCAGAAGAAACTCAAATTTACACACAACCGAACTACTTTGCTGCATTTATTCTATTGATCAGTTATTACTGTCTGATTCAGCATAAGACATACACAATTCTGCAGGAAAAATATATTTGGAATTCATAGACTTTCAATTTACCAGAGTGTGTTCTCATCAATGAACAGCAGGCAAGAAAACTTTTTTTCTAATAGCCTCTGCTTTTTAATCTTTTTCCACTTTCACCTCTTGTAGTATCAGAGTTCAATGCATTTTTTATGAAGGTTATTCTAGCTTTTTGTCTCCAGAGCCTGTTCCTGCATTTCTCAGGCAGGCAAGCTGAGCCACTAGGATTTCACAACATAATGTTTGCCTATTTCTTCTCTTCTGGAAAGAAACAACTCACTGCTTTCCTGCCTTCCTCATCTCCTCTTATATGCATTTATTTTGTTGTACTCTCTCAGTCTGGGGAGGTCACTATATAAGGCATGATATGTTGGCCTGTGCTCAAATCACAAAGTAGTTTCTTGTGTCTTGACAGTACAAATTATTATCAGTGTAAATTTAAACAAATCAGCTTACCAAAAATATTTTCTAGACATTTTTTTCACATTGACTGCTCATAGCTGGACTCTCAGCTGTCTGTGTCTTTGTTGTCCCAGTAATAGTGAGTCCACACTGGTCAGAGTGCTTATCCTGAGACCTTAGTTGTACCTTTCTACACTTCTTTTTTTTTTTTTTTTTGAAAAAGACCACATTATGGCCTGTAGTATGGTTTATTCATGGGTTTTGGGTTTGTTTATTTGGTGTTTTTTGTTTTTTAAGTAAAATTTCTAGGCACTGAAGTTTTAAGGTTCTTGATAGGGGAATTTCTGACTATTAAAGTTTTTTTTTTTTTCTAAAATAGGAAATCAAAAGCTATTACTGTACAGTAGAACACAGAACTCAAAAATTGATGTCTCCATGATTTTATGCTGCCTGAGCTGCTAAGAGTCTTTGTTATTTCATTTTGCCAAGCCTGACTGTATCATACTTTGTAGAAGACTTTTTTTATAATTACATTCCTTTCTATATTGTAAGCTCTGCAGTGAAACAATTGTCTTCTGTTTCTGTGCTATGCCTGGCACCCTGGCTTCATGCTCTTATTCCCAGCCTCGAGAACTTACTGTACTACAGATAATAGATGAAAACAGATCGTGCTGGTTGCATGACCCAGGTGCAATGTGACAAATAACCATTAAAATGACATTAACTTATTCTTGAGGTTTTAGTTTTCTAGAACTGTGAAAGAAAACCTCTTATTAATGAGAGGTTTGAAGGAAGAAGAATGGTATTCTACTTCTGATATTTTCATCCAAAGTATTCACTGGTCTGAAAAGATCCAAAAGGTAGCGGTGGCCAAGAAGACTATGACTCCCTAAATATGTCAAGAAACATATTTTTCCTAAGAAGTAGCTAAGAGTGCAGTTTTCCAATAATACCTGGTGCTTCCCTGAGTTTGTGGCTTTTTGTGGGGTTATGTGGTCCTTCTTGCATAAATATCACTGTGACTAGAGTCTATTGTGTGCAAATGGCTGTGAATCCCTCAAACGTTTCAGTGTTATTTTTCTGCTAGTGATTAAAATCTTGGACTTGTGCCTGTCATTCATTATTCATTATTCAACATGGAAAAAAAAAGTTTGGTCACAGGCAGAAAACAAGAACAATACCAACAGGCTTGGTTAGCATAATGTATAAAATGAATAATTTCAGTCAAAAAATTCAAAATCTAGTCTCTTAGTAATGCTTCCAAATAAGCCATAGGTGGTGAGAAGAGATTGCATTGCAAATTTTTAGCAAAAAAAAAAAAAAAAAATTGAAATCAAACCCAACATTGTTTAGTGAGTAAATTAACCATTTGGTTGTCCACTGACCCCAGCTTTTAAGCGTTTGTATTGCTGAAGTCACTGCAGGCTTTAGGAACAGATTCATCACCTGGGAACATTATATTTCCTGCTCAAACATCCATATGAGTTTACATGAGTGAGTATTAAGCTACTTGTTAACTGCCCAACAATTGTACATCTGACAGTTTTTGCAGAGATACTTAACTTGCCTTTTTCAACTCCTGGATGTTGAGTACAGACAGAGCATGACTCAGTTCAATACCAATGTGCAAGAATGTCACTTAAAGGGAAAGAAGGAATAAGACAATTCAGTGAATCTGCTAACTTTCAACTTTTAGGAAAGATATTACCTAGAACTGAAATTTCCACGGACAGATTTAAATGAAGAAAACTTATTACTGATTGCTAAAGGATCATATATAATTTTGTATCTTTACTTGAAAATTCAATATTAGAATTCAAAACACAAGTAGCCTGGGATGCTCTACTGCTTTAAGACATAAAACTGTCACTGAGAGGATGTCTTTGTATATTGACCTACTTTTATACCCTGTTACCCAGATGCATCCCTTACTTTTAGCATACTAATGTCTTAAGCAAAATGCAGCTGCAGACATGACCTGAACAAGTTTGATAAAAACGGACTGACAGCTAGCTTGTCTGAACCTCCCTTGAATGCAATTTAAAAAAAAAATGATAAAACCCCAGCTTTTCTGAGATACATCAAATGTATTTTGGAGTTTTGATGACCTCAATTATGTGAAGCACTTCACAAATTAAACATTCAGAGTACAACACATAAAAGTCAGGCAGTTACAGTGAAGGCCAAAACTTTTATGGTTAACTGGAAAAGAAAATCTGAATAGTAATTATATTAACAGGGCAATGCTCTCTGCTCCTCAGTTCAGATGAACAGAAAAGAAAATTATGTTATAAGCTTTCCTACTCACATCACAAGCAGAGTATTGTGTAAAGATTTTTTTCTATATTTGTTTCTATTCAAATTCATTTTTAAATTGATAAAAACCAAGTTTATCCCTTCTCCCAAAACCCACATGCAAAAAAGAGCAAGTTAACCAGATGGCAGCCCTAGCCATCAAAAACACCTTGTCGGTTGATTTTTTCATTTATTTATTTATTTATTTATTTGGGATTTATGGGATCTGTTGTGACTTAACTCCCCAGCAAGACTGACCACTTGTACAATGCACAAACTCACTGGTGCGCCTCAAGGAAGAGATGCTGCCTTTCTGAGTACTCTCTCCCCTGTCTCAGGCAGCCACTGTCATGCTGAGGTAATGGAAGGATTCTTTGGCCCTAAAGTAAGCATCTGACAATTAGACTTGCATATCTGAATTTTTTACCCTTGAATATTTTTACATTCAGTGTAGAGAAATATTAACCTCCAGAAAGTAATTTTATCCAACCCTCATAAGGAAGACAGGACGCAGGAATAATTTCCTGAAGCTCTTTCCTTCTGTTGACCATGCAGAGCAAAGGGAGGGTAGCAAAGCCTCAATACACAACTATTAAAGGATTTCAGTTAGTATGGATGAATCCCACACAAATTGTTTTTGATTAATTACTAAACTTAAAATTAGAGACTTCAACTCTGCAGGAAATTTGCCAGTGGGAGTTTTCTTGGCAGACTTTTAATGTGTATATGCAGCGGGTCACTAAGTTTTGCTTTGGGTCATATTGCTGAGTGTTTTATTGTAAGTTATACCTCTCTGAAGATAATTACTCAAGAAGCAAAATGCCACACAATTTGCATAAGGAGAGAAAACTACAAAATGATAGCACCATTTTTAGACATCATTCATGGAAATGGCTGAGAAGGGACCATCTTCATGTTCCTTCAACTCCTGTGTTAGTCAGCTAGTTCCTTTCCACTTTCATGTATAAATATGCATATGAAAGTATAAATGTCTCTTATGAGTCTTCCTAGTTCTGCCACTTTTCTCAAAGCAGCATTCTACAATTGCAGAATTCAAGAGAATTTTTTATTTTTTAATTCACACAAACAAAAACTGCAGACTACCTGTTGGGAGGCACCAAAAAAAGTCTAGAGGGCCACATGAAAAGACGAAAGTGAGAAACAGGAGGAGTTGTGCAGTTGCAGCTCTGGATTGCATTTTGGCTCTGAGATCAAAGGAAAAACCTGGAAAAGTGACAGGGAGATAACAAGGTTTCAGCTTTTGGCTTTATTTTTTTTTTTAAAGGAATCCAACTGTGACACACGTTAGTGTCAACATATTTAACTCAGGAATTCTCAAAAAGGAGTATTTCAACTCCCTTCCCTCATTTTTATAAACAAAATCATTTGCTTAATTCAATCCTAGCAGATTCGGTTTCTCTGAATTAAATTTTTTGCAGGAACTTAGCAATCCAAGAAAGGTTGGTCAGTCTTTCTTCAGAACATCCATGTTACGTTGTTGTCTATTTCATCTTTTCAAGAGGTAAATAATCTAAACATGGGACCTGATCCTGTGTGTTTCATTGCCCAGCTGGAACTATGAACCAAATAAATTATTTGTATGTGACTTCCCAAAATGTTAAAGCTGCAGCAAGCACATCTGAGCAGGGAGAATTGCAGGGCCACAGCTTTATTCATTAAATGAACCACAGAAGACATTTTCTATGACTGTGTTAGTCACCTGTTGTGTTCAGGTTCCTGAATATAACATAGCACAGCCCTGTGAATAGGGAAGCTAAATCTCTTGTGCTTTTGGTCTCCTTTGGGTGTTTACCCTCCATGAGGTAATTAGCTGGAGCAAGCACCAGCTAATCACAGCAGTAACAGTTTGCATTCATTTGCATCAGCACCTTTGTCTGCAGGGATGCAAGATGATGGAGGATCCAAAGAGGAGCTGAAAAGGTTATTTAGAAAGAAGCAAGAGAACACTGGGAAATTCACACTGTTGTTACTGTGGCAAATTTCGGGAGCCTTCATATTGCTTATAAAGACACACATGGACAGTTTTTAAATGGTTTATCTAGAACTTTTTTTCTTTTTTATTAGCACGTAAAAAGATAGGACAAGCTGCATCAGGATAGTGTTTAGAGTAGCAAAGGTGATACCTTTCTCATGTTAGTTAATTGACCTATGGTTCCCGAGTAGAAATGGCTTTAGGAAGTGACCAGCCAAAATGTACTTGCTTGTTCAGGCACAAAGACTTCTTTTTTAATATATATTGTGAAAGTTTTGGTCTTGTTGAATGAATTTTGCTAACTCACTAGAAGATTTGTCTGCTTTCAAATGGATGCTCCTTCAGCTTAACTGCTCTATTCACAGTATTCACAATATTCAAGTTCCTCTAAATGTGCAGGATTTTTTTCTTCATTTTTATAGTTTAGCATGACTATCCTACAGTATCTCAAATTTTAAGCCAATGTATGGCTTAATAAACTCAGTGACCTCCTTGACCATGGCTAGAATAAGAGACTTGCAAAGTGTGCCCTCTGAATTTACCTTGCCAAAGTTATTATGCTGAAGGGCATTACTTGTCAGTATGTCCTTTCACACATCCAGACAAAAACATATTCTACTTTGGAATACTCCTAATATCAGCAGTGCTGTCTTAGGTAATGATTGAAAGTCAGGTCCAGTATTAACACACAGCTGTAGAGCACAAATGCCTGACAGAATTTAATGAATATGTTATGGCTCTGAATCTTTTACCTTGACTTTGTGATTCTTCTCATGACTTGCAGTATCTCTGGAAGGACAGAAAATGATAGGATTTTTTTTTTCCTGAGATACTTAAGATGCTATTTATTTTGATGTTATTTTACTGCAGAGAGGAATTTGATGTTCACAGTAAGTGTGACAATCAAAGGCAAACTCATAGCTCCAGGGAGTACGTTGAGTTGCTACCTTTTAACACTAGAGGGAAGTGTATGTAAAGTCACTAAGGATCGTGCAGCCTGCTCTTTGGTAATTTGTTGGATGAACAGCATTTTTTTTTTAATGTTGAAGATTTGGGAGCATAAATGTTGAAAGGCAAAGCTGTACAGTGTATCGGGCAGTAGTGTAGGATTGAGACAACCTGAATCCCATGACCAGCCTTCTGGTGATTTCTGGCCAGGCACTTTTCCTCACTTTTGTGACTGCCCGTTCTTTCAGGGCAGCAAGTTGGGCCAGTTTTAGAGTTGACAGAGAGCATCATGCACTCCCAGTAGCAAGAGCATGTGACTGTCTTGAGAATAAGGAACAATTTGAAAGCAAGAGGAATAGAAACATTTATGGCTTATCAGGTGCCATTCCTATAGCTGTCAGCCTATGCCCTCTTTTATGCACAGATACTGTGTGCAGCCCACCAGTCAGTCCCAGAGCCTTTCCAGGATCATTAAGAACTTTGCAACAGACAGGAAAGACTGTTAACTGAGTGTTGTAAGGACGTTTGCTCCATGTTATTTAAGATGGATTAGACGTGCCCCCTCCATTAAAAATAAAGTCTCAGCAGATTCACAGATTCACGGAAAATTTTGAGATGGAAGGGACCCACAAGAATCATCAAGTCCAACTCTTAAGTAAATGGCTCATACAGTGACTGAATGCACAACCTTGGTTATTAGCACCATGGTCTATAGAAGTATTAATCTCCTTTGCAAGGAAAGCTTTACCCCATAAGTGCTATTCATCACTTCTCTTGGCAGATCATGAGGTAGGAGTCTGCATATAAGAATCCCTTGGTGATGTTATGCTGACCCATGTGAATCCTGATCCAATGCCCACTTCAGCTAGAAGAGAGTCCCATGACTTCACTGAGCTTTAAAAGTGTACATTGATATACATAATCATACTGCTTGAGTGTCAGGTAAGCTGGCGAATGAAAGGAAATCCAAAGAGACTTAGATAGAGGAATTGCATTCAGGGCAAAATTTAGCTGAGAATTATTTTCTAACTCTGGTCGTCTGTGTGATCATCTGTCTCATACCAGTATCTCCGCAGATGAATTGTTGTTTCTGAAAAATGTCAGAATACTACGAGAGTCAACAGGCAGGTATGGCCTTTGGGGTACCAGTTAAACAGTGGTGCTTCAGAAGAGGATGTTACAGTTTGTGATAAATAATAAAATAAATTACTTATATGGAATGTGTTTTAAAAAATTAAAGAACCTGCCTTTTGTGCTGAATTAGCATAAGCAATCTATAATGTGAGGAAAGTAGCTGTTTGTCAAGCTAAAGTGTTACAAGGTTATGTTATAATATATCCTCACGCACATTGAAAATATTGAAATGGGTGGCCAGGTTATTCTAACAAAACATAAATTAGTGTCTGTAATAAAGACATCAACCCATTGGAAACATTTACATCTTTGTCTTGGTTCTTCCTTACATCTGCATTTGGTAACTGCTCCTTCTTCAGAATCTTATGCCATTTCTGTCCCTTCTCAAACTATTTACACAATGCTCAGGAATTTACACAATCCCACACCACCTCACTTCAGTCTTATGCCACACATATCTTCTTCAAATCCTCCCTTCAAATCCTCACAGACTACATTCCTTCCCCTTCCCCAAGATGTGCTTGTACCCGACTTCACTTATGCCTGACTAGTGTTTCTTATCCCTGGGTAATTTATTCTAAAAATCCTTTGTTTAAAGCTATAATCCCATTAAATACCTTCTATGTGATTTTTTTTTGCATTTAAATGGAGAAGAGAAAGTGAAGAATTCAATTCTAATTGAATGGAGAAAATAAATTATTTTTTTCCTTGCCGAAAAAGTAAAAAATACGGTAATCTACTAATTCATGCTGGATGAAATACTCTGTTCAGTCAGGTCTCCCCCTCAAAGTTTTGTTTCCAAGCACTTCTCACATAGGCAATAGAGACAAAGCTGAATTTATCATTACTGAGGGAGCATAAGTATTTTATTCAGCTACTGGCAAACTAGTTTTGCTCAACTATTGTTTTACTCAGCTACTGGCTGGAGTATTTGTTTCCAATGAATAAGCTGAAATTCAACTCTTCTTTACTTGAAGGAACTGTAAAGCTCATCTTCTAGAACCCAATAAGTACAAGCTGCTTGATACCTCAAATATCTCATCTGCTGATATTATTCAGCGAGGAAAAGTCACCCAAACCTAGTAAGAATACTTACTGCATGATATTAACAAAACAGCGTGATTAAAAAATCTGGGGGTGTATTAAGACATTTACTGATTGGCAGATAAGAGAAAGAGGCACAATGTTAGATTCACAGAATCACTGGATTTAGGTTATGGCAGTAAAGCTATAATCTAAGTGGCAGAAGAAACCTTTATGAGGACCTTTCACCATTGTATTAAAGAAGAAAGGGTGATGGCACTCAGCTGGATTTGGTTTGCCAGGATAAGAATGAGCAGTATTTCCACCATCGGTATATGAAAGCAAAAGCAGATGTTACAACCTTCTCAGAAAAAAACACATCTAAGAGGCACTTTTTTTTCACAGCATCCGAGAGCTGAATGTGCATGGGACTGAAGAGTTTGGGAAAGTTTGAATGAGCATTTCAAACCTGGAAGTTCTTGAAACATCCTTGTCCCTTGATTTTTTGTTTCATTTAACCTGAAAACAATGTGCATTCACATATGCCTTTGCTGTCTTCAGACCAGAATATTATTCTGTGCAATTTTAATTCATTGGCTTCACTTTACTATCTACCTATTATGTGGGATTCATGTTTTCCATAGGAAAAAAATGGACATCGCTCCATAAGACCACTGTGATTTGTTTTCATACACCTTAAGTTTTCTTCTTTTCATCTGCCAGCCTATCTGTATAATTACCCCCTCTTTCCCCTCCAGCCCCCAAGTAACCACCCCCTGAGGAGAAAGCAAAGGATAGGGGAAAAACATGCAGTATGGAGCATTTTAGTCCTATAGATCATGGATCAGAAATCATTAGGGCACAAGTGATTGAACTGACATTTTTAACCCCACTGGCATAAGACTACCTCATCTTCTTGCATGGCAGCAGAGCCAAGGGCTATAATCCAAGGGCAGCTGAAACTTACAGTTCCCAATTGTCTTGTCATGCTGAATAAAAGCAGCTCAAAAGCTTCTTCTCTCGTAAGTAACTTTTAGTTCTACTGAAGGCCATTTAGACTCTTTCCTTCTTTTTTCTTCCCACAAAGAGAGGTTTTTTCCAGTTTTCTTTCTTTTCTTTTTCAGGGCCTGCAGGTCTCACTTAACATTGCGATGGTGAATAACTGGTGAACAGCAGGATTATTATTTATCTGAACAGGAAAGCTAAGTGGGTTATAATTGCAGCTAACCAAAGGAGAAAGAAAACTGAATATCATATTAATGGAGAGAGTTTTCACTTCTGTGGTGTGCACACTTGGTTTTTGCACATATTTAAGGGATTATTACTTTTTCATTCATTGTAGTTTAGTCAGAAAGTGTGAAGTGCTGCCATTTCCTGCTCTGTAAGTTCTAAAAGATTTCACGTGTCAGTGGATATTTTGCTTCCAGGAGTTATGACAACTATAAACATATTCTTTTCAAATGACTAGTCAAGAGGCCTAGAATGGAAAATGCAAGCATGGGAATCCGTTTATAACCAAACATGCATGAAGCTTCATACTCAAAGTGAAAAGATGGGCAACCTGCTGAAAAAGAGGCCCCCCCTTCAGATGTATTTTGGCCAGAAGTGTCTGCACTAAGTGTGAAGCAAATCATTAACTTCTTTCCTCTGCCCTGGCCCAGATGTACCACAGGTACTCTTCTACTTCCCTGAAGTTTGTCTCAAGGCTGTTTCTGCCAGGCAGATTTTACAGGCTGAAGTTTCTTTTTCCTACACTTTACATATTTTTCTTATCTTTTTATGTATACTGAAAAACCTGGCAATGTCAGGGCAAAGGAAGGCGAGTTAAGAGGTAAACCAATGCTAGTTTAAGACTCAATTGGAGAGGGATGGGGAAGCTGAAAGGAGGATTTTCCTTCCTTTACAAAGATTATTCTTACTTTTAAAAAAAGGTTCGGGTTTTTTCCTAAAAAAAATATTATGGTTTCTGTAACCATATACACTTTCCCTAGGACAGAGTTTGGGTCCCTCCCCTCTCTGGAATTTTGCTGTCATGGCATGTGATCCTCCCTGCCTAGTGGTGCTTCTTGAGGGATGCAGGGAATGATTGCTTTCACCCTGAGTATCCTGTGCCTCAGAGGTGAAGATGCTCATGTGGAACTGGAGGCACATGGACACAATTTTTCTCAGACTGACGAAAGATATTCTTTCCTTTGAGAGACTTCAAGCAATGTGTCTTTCAAGTGCTATTTTCATCCCCTTGGCTCTTTTCCTGTTACCTTTGTAAGAGAGCCCTTGAAATGGGCAGATGAATATATATAGTATTTCCATTTGAATTACTTGTACTCTTAGTGAGAGTGGTAGTTTGCAAATCTAAGCAAAAGGACTTGTTCTCTTCTGCTGTGTAACTCACTGGAGAAGAGAGATCCTTCTCATAGAATCACCGAATCATTTTAGGTTGGAAATGATCTTTAAGACAATCAAGTCCAAGCATAAACCTAACACTTAGCTCCACCACAAAACCAGGTCCCTAAGCACCATCTCAACAAGGCACATTGGACTTTCTGTAGATAAATTTTTCTCCATCGACTAGGCAAGAATTTGGACAGTTATGTGAGGAGGTTTGGAAAACAGTTTCTCTCCTTCCCCTCACCTAGACCTACATGAAGCCATATTGAAAGTCAAGACATGAACTATTCAAATAGAATCCTATCCCTAATTTTCTCTTCCTGACTTAAAAGTCTGAAGCAGAAATGGCTCTGCAGACAATGGGGCATCTTCTGCTGGCTCCCACTGTGTCAGAGGATGCCAGCTAGTGCTAATTTCACTGTCCCAACTTGGTCACAGAAGTATATAGAGAGATGGATGTGCTGTGTACGTGTAGAGTATGAGCTGTGCCATGATTTCACGGAATAAAGTATCTTCCTGGAACACAAGGAAAATAGTACATTATGGAATCACTCCAGTTATTTGTTGTTCTAGTGTCAAGGAAAGCTCTTTAATATAGAGAGATCTAAGAAATTTATTTTGGCTGGACTTCTAGGGAAAAAAAAAAAACAACCAAAAACCAAAACCCAAACAATAAACCCCAAAGAAGAAAAACCGAAAAAGCTATTCCTGCTTTCTTCTACTACCTAGTATTCAGTTGCAGTCTTATTCAGCACAGCTGGTAGCACATTTTCCAGCCAGAATGATGTGACAGTCTATTGCTGAGCGCTCGGATTCAATGTGCAGCTTTCGACACAGCCGCGTTTAAGTAATGAGGTGGCTCCTGGGAAAGAAACGCGGGTTTTGTATCAGAGGGAACATCTGTAGATAATCCCTTCAAGTAAAAACTTGGGCTTTAGCTACTCTAGCAAGCAAATAAATGATATGAACTGTGTAACAGTCTTCCAGATGTGATGAATTGGTGACACAGCCAATTCAGCTGTAGGACATAACGTAGCACTTGCTACACTTCAGATTTTTCAAGAAGAAAATCCCTCAGAGACAGAGCAAAAATTGATTGTGTGAAGCACACAGTACCAACAGAAGTTTATTTTTATCATCATTTCTGTCCTTTAGGCATGTTGTTCCACTTTTTTGTTCTTACTCCCCTGTAGTGATTGGTAGCAATACTGAATTCTGATAAATGTTTATATCTAGCTATAGGCTGAATTATTTTAAGAGATTGATTCCTAACCAACTAATTATGGATGCAAGTAGATGAAATTTTTGGATCATCCACATTTTTAGCTCTGTTGTAGCATGCTTGATCAGAAATTTTATTAGGGTGCAGGAGCTGATGGAGGACAGACTGGCATATTGCTGAGTTTCATGCTTTAAATGTTGAAATAACTTAAGAAAATGAAAAATAGTAAATTTAAAAAGTAAATCCTTCAGATGGTATTTCTCCACTCTGCTATTTGGAATGCAAAAATCAGCTGAGATTCCTTTATGTCCAAGCTCTGATATATCATTCTAATATTAAATTTGGTTGGCTACAACCAACCAAAATTAAATCTTTGCCTTAGGAGATATTCCGTCGGTCAAACTGTTTTATATTCTTGTACTGTACTTAGAGCAGGTCTGAACTTTGCTATTGTTTTTCCATAAAACTGATTTGGGTTTCATCTGTAGAGCAGATCTGCGAATTACTTACATTTGATCAGAATCTTTCTTTCTCTATCATCTTCCTTATTTACTAAAGTAGAATTAATTAGATAAAAATCAGAGAAATTAGATTTTACCCCACCAAGTCTCTGTTCAGCTTTGTGTTCAGTCTTGAGTGTATTTTGGTTGATGAGAGTACATTTACTCAGAGTAGGGTGAGACTTTCAGGGTCAGCTTTCTGCAGAAGTGGTGTCTGGGAAAGTGGTGTGAAGTTTGTGCATAAACAGGGAAGTCATCACCCGAGGCTGAGCTGAGCCTGTCTCTGCTGATAGGGAGTGGTTAACTCAATCCACCTTCCTCTCTCAGGTGGATGGTGTTGAAGAACAAACTTACCAGGGTAGCCTGTGGGTAATGGAAAGGGAAAGGGGGAGAGTATAAGAGCAAAACAGATCGAGGCAAAATTTTGGAAGGACGGAGCAAAAGGGAAAAAGACCTGGAGGTAAAGTAAAATCAAGAGTAAGTGATATTGCTAGTTTCAAGACCACAGGCAAAAGGAGCCTTGATGAGTAGAAGATGAGAGGAAGGCCAGAAATATTAATCATGGTGACAGTTTGGATCATATTTTCGGATTATGTTCTTGCACTTTCTCACAGGCTGATTTCTTTCTACACTGTCTTTTCTCTTTCCTCCTCTCTTACTCTCAAATAAGCTCATCTGCAAGAGCTGGAAATGAAAAGTCAGTGAGATGAAACTGGAAAAACTGTGAAGTTACAGCCAGTAAAAGTACAAATGAAAAACTATGTGCCAGTACAGTATATAAAGTATCCTCTAAAAAGTTGCCCATTAATACAGAAAGATCTGCATCTGTGGAATAGTTTTCTGCGTATTTATCTTGATTCTTTGTAATTTTTTTTCCCTTCTGCTGCTCACAAGAAAGGAACCTCAGTAACTGCAACTTTTACTATGGAAGGGTTTTTAAGTAATCATTCCTTGGAAAGGGAAAATAGTACCAACAAGGAATCTTAGTGATTCCAGGACTAAGTTTTGGAATGCTTCAAAACTCCACAAAGCTTTTAATAGGACTTTGCATTGTCCTGCTTGTCAGACTATTCTCTGTAATGAAATGAAGCCAAAAACATGTTGATGAGACTCCTATGCTGAAGTGGCCTTTGATATATTTTTGCCTTTCAACAGATTTTATATGTTGATTTGATAAAAATAAAGGTGCAAGAATTATCAAATTGGCAATAGAGATTTCCCAGTATGGAAAAATTAAACATCCTTGGGTTCATTCTCTCATTTATTCATTCATTACTGCACAAGTAATCCACTGGAGAGAAAGAATAAGTTATGGCCTTTGGATTTGTTTAAATTATTGTTATCCATGAAATCAAATGTTTTGTATTGCATATCATTTTAAATGTAGCCATGCTAGGTATCAGTGAAATATTTTCATGCATGCATAGGAAGATAAAAATGGCCAGATCATGAAGCCTGAAGAACAGCAAAATTTCTAAACCATAATTCTGATAAGAAATAGGCTTAGTTAATTCAAATGCCATATGAAATTCAGCTCAACTAGTATTAGTTATTTCAAGGTCTAAGCAAATCAGCTCGATCCTCTTTATGGCCATAGCCCAGAGAAAGTGTCCAAGTGGAAAGACTTTTTTCACTGCTACTCTCCCTCATTAACTACAGTGAGAACAGTGAAACTTGCTCAGATTAAATGAATTGGTTGGTAGGTCTAAATGCTACATGATCTTAAGAAAAATGAACATGTCAAATAACTACCAGCAATCAGCTTAGACAGAAGATTTGGATATGTTATTTCAAGGCAGTGAGATAGGACTGCAAAGGGAGTTAGCTCTATGATCTCCTGATCCTGGTTTAGCTGAGGATTACAAATGTGGGGAATTTAAGCAAGAGTGGTCACACTGAATTCAGTCAGGTACTTGTGAAAGTGGTTGCAGAATAGGGGGATGAAAGAATAAGTGGCAACAAGGGTATGGTGTAGGGAAAGAGTTGGGTTATCTCAGGCTCTGATTTCATTTACAGCAGAGCGATTTGAAGTAGAACTGAAAAAAATCAAAGACTGTTTTCAGTTTACATTTTCTTTACAGTCATACAGCACATATCACTTTGTCAGAGAGATTTTTGATGACTTACAGCCTTCCCATCCTTTTCCTGTTGACATCCTCAGCTGTAGATGACTAATTGTTAAAGGGGATAAGCTTTTCAGAATCTAAAACTGAAAAAAACATTTATCTCCTTACTGCCTGCTGCCCAGATAGGTCACAGTGAGCAACTTCCTTTTGATATTGGACTGGTTGCAAAAATCAACTATTAAAGAAGCCACTCAGCCAGTGAAACTGCTTCCTAAAAACAAAGCTTTGAACAAGCAAATACGGAGCTATTGCCAGAGGTTATTGCTTAAACTGGTGTTGAGTAATGCACTGCTCTTAGGTACTCTTCTTGCTTATGTAAGGCAAATCAAAGTAAACCCCACAATGAAATATACCTATTTTTACCAGTAGAGAAAAACCTCATGCTACTCAATTTTCCTTTACCCAAAAAAGAAAATGAGGGAAATGGGCACTAAATAGAAATTTGCACAGTTACAGCTGCAGGGAACATAGATTGATTGTCCTCTCAGTAATTAAAATCACATAATAAGAGTTCAGTCACCACCAAAGCAATTATTCAGACTTCAGTAAGTGCACGTTAAAGGTTTGATAAACTTTTTAGGTGACAATTGAATCCAGTGCTAAGGACCTTACACCCTAAAATGGATCCAATTAAAGATCACTGAACATTTATTTTCTCTTCACCAGCTGGAAAAAGTAATTAATGAAAATTCATTTAGTTCAAACAAATTTTCTTTTTTGGTTAGTTTTGTCTTCGCCAAATTAGAAAACAAGTGAAAAATAGTCATGTGTTTACTGAAGCATTACATTGGGCACGAAGAGAATATTTGATTTTCAGACACTTAAAGGACAAATAATAAAACGAGGAGCTAGAATTAAAGATAATTCAGTCATTGATTTCCTTTATCCAATTTCTAAGGGTTAGCTAAATCCTCAGCAAGACCAAAGGCTGGTGTTCATTTCTCTGTTATACTTGAGCAGATCTGAACAAGTATATCTCAAGAAGCTTCACTAAATACATACCATGCTGCTATAAATAGCATCATTCTACACTGAGTGAAAATGTCCAACATCCTACGAGAGTGCCCAGCAGATCAAGCTAGGTAGTGAAATAATTCACTCCTTCACATGATGGTTCAATGAATTTTAAATAGATTGCACTGAGCATAGCAGCACAAACAGACTGCTAGTACTTTATTGGTGTGTGGCAGATGTGAGTTCAGATCCCTTCAGGCAGAAAGGCTTGATCCCTGGTCTCTCAAGCAGTGAACAAGTGTCTAAGCTAGTGGATGAAAAGGAACAGTAATAACACCATTCCCTCAAATACATTTGTTTGGTTACAAATATTTGGAGAAACTGGACCAAGTAATGAAGAATTTATATTGAAAGAAGCAATTTTTTCAATGCAAAATTAATTGCATAAAAATTAAAAGCAAACATAAAACAGTTGCATACAGGATCTCAATCTTTTTTTTCCTGTGTCAAAAATGTTTAGGCTCAGGACTATATCTTGCTAAATGATTCACATCACTGCATATGAGTCTTCCTTTCTTCATCTTTAAAGATCACTTCCCCAGTGCTGTTCAGCATCAGTACTCTGTATCAGCAATTAGTTCCTGTATTACACCAGACCAGCAATGAAAATATTGAATGATGCCGGACCAATTACTGTCCTGCGCAGAACTCTTGAGATATATACTTCTCTGACAAAAGCCCTATCAACTTCTCACCTCAGCATCCTGTAGATTCCTGTGCCTCAATGCTATTTAAAATCTTTTGGTAGCCAGAAGACTGCCTTCTAAGCATATGTATTCCTGTATGACAAGCCTTTCTCACCTGGACCTGATCAGCAGGGTTTTTGAGACATCTAGACATAGAGGAAAAAGATGGAATAGACTCAACTTTGTTAGAAAAGTGGTTACTGCATTTCACCTCTCATCCATGTGGATGAAGCAGTAGGGGAGAAGCTGTGCTGTTGTTAATCATGGCGTGACAGTTTTTCTCTCCCATCTCCATTATTGTCACTTTGGCTTCATTTATCATAAAATTATCTGGAGAATAGGGGAAATGAAGATCTAAAACTCCATCTACTTGTTATTTTAAAGAGTTAGTTCTATTGTTGTTGATCTGCCCAAGTGTAGAAGTGAGACAGGAGAGACCATTTAAATTCTTTGTTCTGGTACAGATGCAATGCCTCTCTAATATGACTCAAATTTTCCATAGAGGGACTTTTCTGGTGCTGGGCAGAGGAAGGCTTATCCAAAGTCTGATGTGTCTGCATGGTGTCAGTGAAAATCCAAAAATCCTATACAAGAGACTTCGCTGTTCCTATGTTGCAGGCACAATGAGATTTCCCTGTTTCTTTTTTCTTCCTTTTTTTTTTTTTTTTTTTTTTTTTTTTTTTTTTTTTTTTTTTTTTTTTTTTTTTTTTTTTTTTTTTTTTTAAATTTTTTTCCTTCTGTTTGCCTTCAGGCATGCAGTGTAAAATCCCAGAGACTCACAAGATCTGTGAGAATGTATCCAAACCGACAGGAGATATGGCATTGCCCTCTGGGATTTCTAGCTTTTCACACATGTTACAATGTAAATTATGGGTAAACGAGTGAGCTTTTCAATTTTAAATCAAAGTGCGGTAGGCCCAGTGGGAACTCTCACTGGGTTCTGAGGTGTGATAGAAAGCAAGCTATCTGGTTATTTTGGGAGTTTTACTGTTTGGTGAAGAAGCAGAAAAGCCAGCTTCCAAGACAGAAATTACTCTGCAAAAGGGAAAAGCTCACTTCCACTGATTTTCTGAATCATATTCACTGAATAACAATGATGGAATGTCTTGGGTGCCTGTACAAAGTGCAGTGGTACGTGTTCCATATGTTTTTGCTAAAGAGATGAGAACTTTTAAATCATGAGAACTAAAAAACTTTTGATACTTTTAATGAACTGTAGCTACTAAAAATCAAAGAAAAAAACCCACTAATGGCAGACAGTTTCTCCCATGGGCAGGTCAATTTTTGCAATGCATTTCCTCAAAATGTAGAAAATGGAAATTTTCATTGTTTAAGGAACAAGTTTCAATTGAAGAAATGGAAAAGGAAAACATGTTTATGCTGATTTTAACCACCTTTTGACATGTGCACCTTTACTGATTATACTCTGGGGGATAGATGTCCCTCCTTCACACTTTTCAGTCTCAGGTAAGAGAGTAAGGCAGGTAACGGATTCTGGATGTTACTGCCTCTTTTTATATCTGTATTGCATCCCGTTTCTATTATTCTGTGCAGCCACTTGATCCACAGGACAGCAGAAAGGAATGCTACCACCCTCCTCTCATGGTCCCCATGCTGACTTGCTGCAGATGTCATCCATCTGTCTGTCCCACCAGCACAGCAGGCGGGGAGGCTGCCTCTCAAAGTGCCCCGAGGTGGGCAGGGCTGCTGCCCTCAGCAGGGAGCTGCATGCAGAAACAAAATATGTGGTCCCCAAAAATCGGTCCCCAAAGGAATTTACTTTATACATCCTATTTGGTGCAAAGATGTATTAAATGGTTCAGATCAGTGTCTCAAAGGAAAACAAGAGCAGATAAGGGACATACGTGGATCGTACACCACTGCAGACCAGTGCAGTAGAGGCTCAAAATTTGCATGTAACAAAACCAAGAAAAGCAGCTGCTCTGTTCTGGAGATGTCATATACTACAAAAACCAGCCAGTCCATGGTACTAATACTTGCTGCTAGTTTTTACAGACAGGAACAGATAGATTAATGTAATGTTTTCAAACACAAACACAGTTATTTCTAATGTAACGCCTGAGAAGGATGTTGCCCAGTATATAGCTTCCTAACTCTGTTCCCTGACAATAGCCATGTACAATGTTAAAAGGAAAAAAAGAAAAGAGAAAAAAAACAGAATCATAAAAATCATACACTCACAGACTTATACAAATTATTGTGTTTCATGTGAGGTAAATTCTGTCTGTTCTGAACAATAAAACCCCATTTTCAATTGAATTATAGTATTTTACAAATACCATAAATGTGAATATGCTGAAAGCAGGGAAGTTTAAAGTACTGTTGTATACTTCAGTGATAAACAATTGTGGCAAACCTGCCAAGGTCCAGCACTTCAGAGTAGTTAGATAACACTGAGCAAAGCCAAAGCAATAAAGCCAAATGCTCCATACTGATACTTCAAGCTTTATAAGCATTTATGACAATACACACAGAGCAGCACCTCATCCATAGTAATGAATTTAGACAAAGCAAATGTTGGGAAGCCTACACTAGATGCAAGTGATGCTTTAAAAACAATAATAAAAATAAGAACTTAACCAAATCATCTCTCTGCAGTGATTTAGAAAAGATAACAACTTTTATAGGTTTACTAAATTAACAGGCCATTCCAGTTTTTTCATTGTTGTTTTATTCTCATTTGCTTTTCTTCTCTCCCTTACTATCAGTGGGGCAGTCAGGCCTGCAAGGCAAAGCTGAAAGGCAAAGTTCTTCACAAGGAATTGAGCTGGGCAGTGAAAATACTGTGTAAATCTGCATACTAGTTTCTTTCACAGGATCAGAGAACAGTTAGGTTTGGAAGGAACTTCTGGAGATCTTCTAGTCCAACCCCTTATGAGGGTTCCTACTTCAGTGACCTTGAGAGATCTCGTAATTTTCCTTTGTTTAAGAAAACTGGGATTTTTTTTACCTCTGATTACCTTTACAGAGGAGAAAACAACTTGTTTTGACAAGTTTGGGGGAATATTTTTGGGTTTGGGTTTTTTGTTTGTTTTTTTTTAATAAATTTGTTCTTCCTACAACTCAGTGGGGTGAAGTATCCGAAGCCATGCCTTAGTAGCAATACCAGGGCATAGCACAACGTTGTCTTCCACACAAAGCTGCCCAAGTCTCAGGTTGATAGTAGCCAGGAGAGTGAAAGCAACGTTGTTTGAGCCAAATAGCTGAAAACATGCAGCTGAGTTCATCTGCTCAAGTGTGGGCAGGCTGTGCTCTTTGGCAGCCCACTGATGCAGTTGTGTCAGCTTTAACATGCCATGATTTGAGCGGACAGGTAAAAATTGGATGTCACACTTGCCTAGGTTTGATCAACCCTACTGGTAATGCACATGTTTGTTTTGCATGAGAAAATAACAGGTTTGATGGATTAGCTGAAGGCAGACTTCATGCAGTATATCCTCTAAAGTATTTTGGATCAGCCTACAGGCATTCCCAAACACTTTCCTCAACAAAGTCTGTTTTGAAAGGTCCTGCAGAGGTTGCTGTGGAAGCTAAATAATATGAGAAAGTCCAGTTACAGAACAGGCTCACTGTTGTGCTATTACAGCCCGACTGCTAATTGTCTATTTTATGGGCTTGTTATGGGGCACAATAGGGCATATAGTAGCCAGGAGAGTGAAAGCAATGTTGCTTGATCCAAATAGCAGAAAACATGCAGCTGAGTTCAGCTGCCCAAGTGTGGGCACATGGATCCTCTGGTCCTCAGTCTACACCCACTCTGTCTCCTGCTCATCACAGTCTTCATCAAGCTGGGACTCAGTTTTTCTCATCCATCAAATGGTGATAGCTGTATTTGCCCTCTTGCCTGGTGGGTGTTACGAAGATTAGCAGGTGTTGTGCAGTGCTTCAACATACAAGCCTGACAGGAGTTGTTGTTGTTCCCCATTTTGAACTCCCTGTGTATGGTATACTGATTCTAGGTAACAGGCACATTCTTGTCTTTATTTATAATTTTATTTTCTCCCTTACAGATGTCCTGAAGTTTGAGTCATGCAGCAATATAGAAAACCCTCTGTGTTACTGGCTGTTCAATAAACCTGAAGGTGTTTCTCTGTTCGGTAGTCAAAGGAATGCAAGGGGTTTTCATACTGCAGCTATAATTGTCTTTATTTGTTTCCTAATGGGTTCAGGGACTCTTATTAAATTCTTATTAAAACTTTACATGAAGAACCAATTGTTTGAATGTCTTTTCTCCATTGTAATTCCAAGTCAAAGTATAAAATGAAACTAATAATTCCTGTGGAGAAATACTGGGAAATGACTACTCTTAGGACCATTTGTGGTCATTTTCCCTAAGAAAATACAGAAAAAGGCATTAACCATGAAGATCATGTCACACAGAGAAGTATCTTTCAGTGAGACATGACCACTCTAAGAACAGCTTTTAGGGAGGCTAATTTAAAAAACCCAATGCACAAAGAAACAAAAACATTAGCCTAGAATGTTATTGCATCCTTATAGCAATAGGGGTGATTAGAAAAAATCAAAAAAGAAAAGAATTTGCCTTTTTTTTCTTTTTTTTTTGGTTATGTGAGTAATCATCTTTAGCATGGTGCTCAGCTGCTTACTTCAACCTTTTTGCAAGGACAAGTGCTGGATTCTGCACCTGGGACAGGGCAACTGCTGTTGTTTATACAGACTGGAGAATGAGAGATTGGAGAGCAGCACTGTGGAAATGGACCTGGAGGTCATGTTGGATGGAAAGTTGGAGTCAGCAGTGCCCTGGCAGCCAGGGGGCCAAGTGTGTCCTGGGGGGCACCAGGCACAGCATCGCCAGCTGGGCAAGGGAGGGAATTTTCCTGCTGTGCTCTGCACTGGGGCAGCCTCACCTCAAGTGCTGGGGGCAGTTTTGGGTGCCACAATATAAAGAAGACATTAAACTGTTGGAGAACATCAGAGAAGGGCCATGAGGGTTCACCTTGAGGGGAAGCCGTATGCAGAGTGGCTGTGGTCACTTGGCTTGTTCAGCCTGGAGGAGACTGAGAGGAGAGACCTCATTGTGGTCTTCAATGTCCTCACAAGGGGAAGAGGAGGGGCAGACTGATCTCTTCTATCTGGTGACCAGTGAAAGGACTTGAGGGAATGGCCTGAAGTTGAGTCAGGGGAGGTTTAAGTTGGATATCAGAAAAAGGTTCACCCAGAGGGTGTTTGGGCACTGGAACAGCTCCCCAAGGAAGAGGTCACAGCACCAAGCCTGACAGAGTTCAAGAAGTGTTTGGACAATGCTTTCAGGCAGGTGGTGTGATTCTTGGGGTGTCCTGTGCAGGGCCAGGAGTTGGATTGAGTTGTCCTGATGGGTCCCTTCCAGCTCAGTATATGCTATGAATCTATGAACCTCTAGTACCAAGAGCACAAGGGACATTAAAGCAACTCCTGGAATTGCATAGTTGGTTCTTCTAGGTTGAGTTGTCTGTTTGACAAGGAACACCCTTGGAAGAGTCCTTGCCATTGAATCCTCCTTCCTTCACCATCACAATCTCTGGCTTATGTAATATTTAATTTACTCATTGACTTTGTAAAAGAGCTGTCTTGAAAACTTAGATCAAAGTCAGTATCACTAATTAAAAAATTCAGAAGTGTTGGCCTTTTGTTGTGTCCCCATATCTCTTTTGGATCCTCTATCTCCACAAGGCAGTAAAAATAGACATTCAGAAGTAAACATTAACAACAGAAGATCGTTGTTCTATTTTGTGTATTAATCTCCTCTTGTAGGATTTGGTGCTGTTTCTGCTGCAGCAAACAACAGGATTGGCCCCCTAAAGATGTCATCTACTTTTTCTTCCTTGACTATTTACTTTTGTGATCCAAGTACAACTCTAGAGATGGAAGTCCTGTAGAAAAAAAATATTAGGTTTAAGATAAATTTATTCTCTATCCAGTACATGTAAATCTAAACTGTCGAGAATAAGTAAATTGTAAACAATTTATGTCCTTGGTAATGGACATAAAATGCATTTATCAGTCTCTGTGGTGCCAAAATGAGGTATAATGCCAAAAAGGGTATAAATATTACCATTTGTAGTGCCATTAAAATGGAAATTAGGGAATCGATCATGGTTTGTTTTACAATCCATAATTTAGGTGAAGCTTGTGGTACCGTTTGATGCTGCAGATTCAAGTTTGACAGCCCAAAGATGATAACACACCATTTTTTTATTGAATAGTTAGGCCTTGATGCTGTATCTGGAATTTACAAGGCATATTTTAAAGTGCAATGAAATGTAGACATGCTCAAGATAGCAACTAATCTCTTAATTCAGCATTAAATAGCAATCCTGGCCATTTGGGATAATTTTTCTTATAGTTCCCTCTTCATAATATCTCAGGACTCTGTAGTAGTTGATTAAGCAGCTTGACAACCTCCTCTTCCGTGTGGTAAATTCTCTTCCTCATCCTCTCACGCATGTGGTAAAAGCACTGATTTTTTCATAACAGGTTTTTTTTTTCAAGTGTACTTCCAACTGCCAGCCAAAACCCAGCTGAGGAATGTGTCTTGCCTTTGGAGGACATGAACATGGGAATGTTCTGCTGATCAAGAACCTGAGAATGAAATAAGTGGCAAACTACAGAATTTTATAACTGCACTTGATATTATATCTGATACCTAATAGACTTGATCATGGATAGTGTTCTCATTAAAGCAAAAACACTTGGGAAAACACCTGAGAAAAGAGAGGTATGAAAATTTAACTGTATTCCTTTTCCAAATTGTAATTTTCATTGCTATTATACAGTCTTTTTGTTTACCATTTTTCTTCATTTTTGCTGATATTTTGGAAAATTATACTACCAAGCCAAGACACTTTTGCTTTCCTCAGACTTTCACGTAGATATAATTTATCACCTGCTGCATAATTCCAAGTTATTTCCTACAGTAAGACAGGGAGGATGCTGAAGCAATTTAAGAGAAGACAAGTTACATTGTTTGCTCTGTTAGAAACCTTCTGATTTCTGTAAATGTGTTAGTGGGAGCGCTCTGGACATAACTCTCACTTCTGACATGAGCTTTCCCCTTTGCTGAATTTTTTTGCAATGCTTATCTTTTACTTGACTCATGTATTTATAGAAAGGAATGAATTGCCCTCTCAGGCTTCAATTTGCCAAGCTTGCTTTGATTCTTCTCACAAAGTATAGAAGCTCAGCCCTATATTCTTCCTCCTTATCTCTTGTTGTTTGATGTCATATTTTCTTTGCAAGGTCAGGTTGGAGGGGGCATTGAGCAACCTGGTCTAGTAGGAGACGTTGCTGCCCATGGCAGGGGGCTTGGAATGAGATGATCTTTTAGGTCATTTCCAACCCAAGCCACTCTATGATTCTGTGATTGTTTGATACAGAGGATCAGACAAGTTCTCTGTGTTTTTGGGAAGTGTTTAGTAATGCCTTGTACAATGAGACAGCTCTCAGCAGTTTTACTGTTCTACTAGAAACCACAAAATCATGGAGTCACTTTTACACTACCCGGGTCACATCACATGGGTTACTGAGTCAACCTTGAGTTCAAAACCACATTATCTTTCTCTGCTGTTTCAACATGAAGAGGTTCTAACTTAATGTGTTTTTTTCCATGTGTTCAGAACTGATATTGCTAGTTAGTTTTATACTATTTGATTACTTTATATTTTGTACTCCTTTAATTATGTCTTTCTCTATGTATGAGACTTCAACCTTCCCTGCCTTGATGGTATTTTCAGTATTGTGCCAGCAATGGATTTCATGAGCATGGACTGTAGTGTTTTATAGTCATGAAGGTAAACAATGACTCCTGATGAACTGGTTACCTCTTTTCTGCTAAATACCCCTCCCTTCAGCCCTACCCATTTTCATTTACTGTTTATGCCATTCTCTTCCCTGGCTTGACAAAACCCTGAGTCAGCTGCATCTTTGAAATCAGTTAGGTAAGACCTACTTGCTGCAAACTGCCCCAAAATTTTGAACTCAAAAAATCAGCTTTAATTAGAATATGAATAATTAACTCCCAAAAAAGAGAAAATGCAATGCACTTAGGCAAGGGACATTAGTAAAAAAGTGCCACCTGATATTTACCTGGTGCTCACTTGGCCCATATGGAAAACTCTTTCCTTCTGTGTTTACCCTCAGCTCAATGATGTCTGAGTTGCAGCAAATTGCCAAGTCATCTCTGGCTGACTGGAAACTCTTTCTGTCCCCTCTGACACCTGTCCGTCCTCTCCTGTCCTTACAGGAGCATTTGAGTTTGTTAGCCCATGCTCCAGCTCCCAGTATTGTCTATTTTCTCTCTCATTCCTGCAACTCACAGCAGTCTCTCAAAGCTGCTGACCTGCAGGCATTTCTATTTGCCTGCAAGAGAAGGGACAAGCCTCTGCTCTTCCCAGGTGTTTTACCTCACTCACTCTTTTAACAGACTACACCATAAATGAAGAACAAGCCATTAAAACAAATCACATCTGTGATACTTAGAATGTGTTCCTTATGGTTCCTTTATTAATCTTTACATTTTCCAGCCTAACTAGCGTTTACATATTTACAGAAGAACATTAAACATTTACTAAAATACAGATAAATGAGATATACTTCACTTAGTTTGGCCAAAGACCATCAAAGAAGGCTTCCAAGTCAATCTCTTAAGAAGTCTCCTTAGCAAAATATGTTACATTTCATATTGGCTACCTCTAAGTTTTCAGTCATTCCTTCCTTCCAAGTCTGTTCTCCAGCTTCCTATGTTGGAGTTTAGACTGAAATTGCTCACATCACTTTCCTAAATATAGGTACCTCATTTCCTACCTTCAATTATGCAGAAGGATTTGCTAAAATACTTGCTGTGGGATTTACAAATTCAGTACCAATTCTGAGAAAATTATCTCACTACCTGCCCTATGTTCTGTGTGCTTTTTCTCCTCTGCAGTTGTGATCATTTCTAGTTTTAAATATGCATTCTCATTATGTAGTTTCATTTTGCATTAGTTTTCTACATCATCAGTCTTGGAAGCCAACCAAAGTATATTTAGCTTTGGACTACACCAACATTATATCGTTCTTTACCTTTTTAGTATTCTTGTGTCCCTGTTTTATAATAGTTTATTTATATGGCTCGACAAATTTTCTCCTTGCCCTCTTTCAGAGAGCTGAATTCAGCTTGATTATTTTTGGTTATTACCATAGCAAACTATGCCTGACTTGGCATCCAATACATAGATGTCTGTGCTCTTTTTTATTATCTTCTTATTTTTAATATACTTCTTATTCTCAGATTTTTCTCCTAAATATCCCAGTGGATCAGCTGCTCTTTGTCCAATGTTCTCATTCATTGAGGAATAGAGACTCTGGATTATGTTAGGCCCTCTGATATGAAGAAAGACCACTTTGAAGGTTTTTTGTGTGCCTTCATCTGTTTGATTTTACTATTAAGTTTTTTTGAATTGTGAACACTTGGCTATTTAAAAAAGTCTCAGCTGTAGACCTATGTTTTTATTTTTGATTTTACTTTAACAGAAATACCTTTTTTTTTTTTTACTTCACAATCCAAGATTGTTTTCTTCAATGATCTTCTGAAATGTCTTATTTCTTAACAAAATCAAGTCTAAAGAGCATCCTTTTTCTTATTTCAGTGACTATAAAGAAGACATCTTCTATAACACCCAAGAAAACGTTTTCCAAGCTGTTTCTACTAACTTTCTCTCTGGAACATTTCTGGGTAAGAATTTTCTCTCTAATAACATTAAAGATTTCCTCTCCATATCCAAAGCACACCAAGAGATTCTCTGCCAGACTGCTGGGAACAGTCCAGGGGAAGCTGTTTTAACATCTTTGTTTTATTTCCTTGTAAAATATATGCCTTTGGAGATAAATGTGAAATAATTTTATTCTCACTTAGGGAATTTTCCCTGAGTGGAATTCACCATTTGGTTTTGGGACACTATACAGAGCTTTGACTAACTCTAGGCTCTGCATCTCAGGGCAAAATGATTAATTTTACGTGCATCTCAGGTACTTCATGTCTGAAATAGGCTGCTACAGTGGGGGCAGAGAGTGCATCCTGCATCTCATGAATAATGATGGTGAATACCTCTTTGCTCTCATGTTACTGGAGCAATAAGCCAACTTGAGAGTCAATGCAGTGATGATGTTGATGACATTGAGGGATATCCAATTATACTGAGTTGGGCAAATCCTAAAATTCTAATGGGATTTTGTGTAAAGAATAAAGAGAGAAATTTCTTTTTCATTTTAATAAACAAAAACCAGTTCTGTAAGTGACTATTTAATGAGTGTGAAGACCAGAACATATTTTGCAGTGAGGGGGAGAGAAAGCAAATGTAAATAACATTGAACTTCATATTGCTGGTTGCCTGGTGTTAAGGCCTAAGAGCATGTGATGCAATATTTGTTTCTCATCTAACTAAAGATGAATCAAAACAAAAAACCCATTTTCTTAGTCATCCAAACCCACTCATTTTACACCCAACTAATCTCCTTTGGAGTGGAGTTTTGCCTTTTTATTCTTATGGTGAAGTTTATCAGAAGTTTATCTAAGTTCACTCTACACCACAAGGCTGATCTCTGCCTATACCTGCTAAAACCCAGCCACACACTGTCATCTCTTCCCTTATGGCCCCATTATTGCCATGAACTCTGGGAGGACCTTATCCAACTGAAATATCATTCGCTCAGTAAGTTGTGATTAATTCTCAAGTCCCCGACTGAGTAAACACTTTCATACCAGAGCCAGCAACTTCCAGCTGGCACCTGGGAAAAGGTGTAGATTAGCTTTATCTGATACTGCAAATGACTTTTCAGATAATGATTGCACCCCTGCTAGAGTCCTCTGCCTAGCTATTAGATCCAACCTAATATGCTATAAATGTGTAAGTACAGTGCGTGGTTGAGGTTATGTTTGCTTAACTGTGATTATGTTGTGTTAAAGGGAGATTCTTTATCACCCAAATTTGCGAGCACACAGATAGTTTGCATACTATGACATCTGAGATGTATGACTATATTTCTAGGTAGTAGTTAAAAAAAAACCCAGAACAATAAAAGAACCCAATAAAAAAATCAAACCCAAACCCAAACAAATCCAACCCACAATTGAACTATTTAGAAAAGACACTCTGGGTTTCTCTGGTCTTAATGCGGTCTTATGCCATCGTAGTGCAAGTTCATAACACAAAACCACCTGAGATGTATAACCATCACTTCCTGCTAAAGTAAATGTTTTGCAAGATGTATGCCCTGTGCACCAGGAATGAAATCAAATAAAAATATATGGACAGTAGTAGGTAAGACTTTCTTTGACCTTTGTTGCCAAAGAAGGAGACTGCAGGCAGAAATTTGTTTTCTGGCTCTTTTAGAGAGCATTGCAAATTTAGGATATGTTTCTTGTGCTGCTGTTGGCTGCTCTTTTCCTTGAAGTCTTCAGGTCTTTTCATATTGTCTTTTCATATCAGTTGTTTTCTCTGTCTGTTAGATGCTAGGAAGAAGAATGTCTCCTGGGACAGTTTTGCTTTGCAATATAAAGGACAAGATAAGTCTAGATCTTTCATGATCTTTTTTTTTTTTCTTTTGGTGCTGAAATATTTCACACCTGGGATGCTTTGGTGCTTTGCCATAGTTCTGCGACCTTGAAGTACAGCTATACTCTGCTGGGGGTGTTTGCTCTCTGTTTGAGTCCACGTTGAAGGGAAAGCTCTTGCAATGTCTGAAGGAGGTCGCAGCCAGTGCTCAGAATAAATGAGGGCACCTACATGCGAGGACTTTCCTCCAATGCATGTTTATGCAAAGTTTTTCTATGACCAGCAGTCACGCTTGAATGACTTCCTGCATATCCTTTAAGTGACCCGGTGAAGCATTTTCACTCCCTAAGAAGATTTACAAGCTCTCTGTCAAGCAGCATAGTTACCATTGACACAGCATGGATAGCTGTGCTAAAAATGTGCAGGCAGTTGTCACCTGGGATTTGTGCAGTAAAGGTGTGTGGCCACTACAACACGGTGCCCATGGCTCTTCAGTAACTGTTGTTTCATAAACAGCCACCACAGCTAGAAAATGAACTTTCTCTTCTTGCTCTCTGCATTTCTTCAACTGAGTGTAGTTGGCACAGATAATTTCTTTTTGACTGGAATATTGAATGGATATATCATAGATACTTGATTTAGAGAAGTATACCCCTGAGTAAATGTCATTTTCATGAATGCCTTGGGACAGTGCAGAACAAATATGAAACTGAGTGGAGATGCCCTGACTTGAGTAGGACGGCCCCAGTGCTGTGAGAGCTGGAGCCGATCTGAAAAGACAGTCTAGTTTTGAGTCCTTTTTAGTTTACTTTGGATATAAGCAGTTTAGTGTTAGAGATGTCGTTCCCTGTAATACCTTGGGAAATCTTTTACACATGCATAAATACCTCCTTGTTGTTCTGGAATTGCTGGTGCTTGAAATGCAGGGAGAAATGTGCCTTCCTGCTACTGGAAAAAAAAATTAACAGACTTTATTATACACATTTCACGTTTAATTACTACTAAGAATGTCCCCAGATCAATAAAGATGTATTTTTGTTAGAACCATCTATTTTTTTTACCTGAATGAACAAGCCAGAAGTCTTCATTGTCTTACTGGTATCCTGGCTGATCCAGTTACCACTATAATATAACACCTGAGTGTGTGTAGATGTTCATGCCTTCAGCATTTGTCATTTTGAGAGTAGTTTCTGTTTGGTGGGGCTGGAGGTTCCCTCTGTCTGACCCTGCAAGCAATGAGGGGATGTGGAAAGAAATGAACTAAAGATTTACTGTTGCTCTAGCAAGTCAAAACTCCAGTGAAAAATAATTCAGAAGGGGTAGCTGGAGCTGCCTGATAACTCACACAGATTCACGGGGAGACCAAAGCCAATGAATTTAATCCCTTGGTTTGTGGGTGGTGAGGAGCAGAGCCAGGACAGCAGGCAATGCCATGCAGTGTGGCAAGAGAAGGAGGAAGAGAAAGAATATTAATCTGGCAGCTGTTTTTATTTCTGAAAATAGGCTGTTTGGTTTGGGGGTTTTTTTTTTTTTTTTTTTTTTTTTTTTTTTTTTTCAGCCAGGGTTTACATCTTATGAGTGTCCAGACAGGCTGTGAGGATAGGTTATGTTATTATGTCCCATCTGCCAGATGCAAATGCACAAATTCAGTTTGGATGGTTAAAATAGTTTTATAAACCATGTTGCCATGCAGCTCTCTTCCCCTGTGTAGTTCTGTATTTGTCTGTGATTTTGGAAGCAATCTTCATTACACACACACACCCCCTGATACACACACCCACAGACATGCAAACACTGCAGAGGTAAAAGTTGATTCATTTGAAAAAGGGGAGAAAACAAAGTTCTACCAGTTTTAAATTTGCTAGTCACTGCATTCCCCTTTCTTTCCAGGATGAAGGTCAGGCGAAAGATATTCTCCAGGCACGAGGGAAGGTGCAAAACTCCAGGCTGCCAAGATTCAAATGTGTGGTGTCATCCTGAGTGTATATATAGATGCTCAGAGAAGGCATATCCCCCAAGTCTTCTCTGTTAAGTTTCAGGATTTCAACTCCAATCCATCACTTTCATTGCGCCCAGAAGCACAAAGTAGCTGACCCCAAAGGCAAGATTTATGTCAAAGACTCTAGGAGACCCAAAGTGCATTAACATCTTAAAGAGAGAAAGATAGAGAGGTGAGTTGTGTGAACAAAGCCTGACTGGCTTATTGACCTTTGTTGCAATGCTACCACTGAGTTGGCAAGGAGCAATTCCATAATTTTTGTACCTAGGAAAGAGGAATGCTGTAAAGCACCTAAGCAGGTAGTCCAAAAAAGGCCGTAGGTATTGTGGTTCTGACCTTAGAGTTGAAGGAGAAATCTTGATGTTTTGAGAGGATGATCCACGCATACCTCCTTGCAAGTCCTTCAAAAATTGGAGTGGAGTAAGCCATGGAGGGAAGTCAGGTGGAAGGACATTTGGATTTTGCCTTCTCAGCCTGAAGCAGGTGCTTGGCTGCACAGATGTGTCCATACTGGCATATCTGTAATTCTGCAGAGGTGAACACTGCTAAAACCAAAGTGTGTCTCAGTCATGATAGGCTCCCTTCAGAGGTGCAGGAAAGAGTAGTTTGCAGACAGCAACTCATCCATGATGATTTTATACATCTCCTTTAGACCCAAAATTCCCATGTGAGGCACTTGCTTTTTTTCTGAATAGAACTCTTTGAATATCATTCCAGATGATGTTCTTGAGAACTGAGACTAGAGATGCCTGGAAAAAAGCAGAACCAATTCTGCTCTGCTGCATTTCAATGACAAGTGACTCTAGGGATGAAACAGAACATTTTGCCACAAAGGCATCCTTGTAATCTACATACTTGTGACTTAAAAAAACTGGAAATGCTTCAAATAAAATGTATTTTCAATTTGAAAGTAGATTTTATTCTAAATTAAAATATTCTTAACTAAAATTAAATAAAGTGTTGACGGAAACATAAAGGCGATTTTCTATATGTTTTTCTCCCAGGAAATTAATCTACTTTCCAAACTTCCCATCATGGGATAGATTTTATTCTTATCTTACCCACCCAGCTCTGTCAGATCATGACTACAGGGACAGTTGCAGATATAGTTTAGCCCTCAGATTTAGAGTTAAGTCAGAGTCAGTTTCAAAGACATGGTCAAAATCTCCCTTCAATTACGTTCACACAAGTCTCCCCCTTCACAGAATAAATGATTTTTACTGCTTTGTGGGTTTTACCAAGCCCTGAGCGTTATTGGGCTGTAGGTTTTAGGCTTTGAAATAGGTTACAGGAAAAGAAATCATAAATATTCATTCTTTAGCAACAGCCTCTGAACAGCTTCCTCACTGCTGCTGGCTGGGGCCTGCCCATAATCGCGTGCCGTCAGGCTCCCTGCCCTTTGCCCTTCTCACTCAATCAGGACAGGAAATAAGGCAAAATAATGAAGCATGGACTTTTAAATATTGATTTCTGTGCACGGGCTACACCATGCAGTATTGCTCTCAAGAAAAATAGCTCTGAAAGAGGCATTTTCAACAGAAGAAATGTCACACACGTAAGCTATGGAAGAGCAGCTGCTTGCTGTGGTTTCCTAGAGCAAGGGACGTGCTGAAACACACCATGGCACACTGTTGGGAAAAACAGAATATAAAATTGCTCTGTGCTAATAGACTTTCCTCAGGAATCATTTAAAGATTATTTGCTGATAGAATGCAGCAATTAATCTCAAGCCATGCTTTGTATTCAAATATGGATAGAATGGTCTGAAGGACAAGGGAATAATATTTGAATGTGCAGAGAAGCCTTTCATTGATCTTCTAACCTTTTGGGGATATTTAGCATACATAAGCTCAGAGAAAGTTGCTTTTGAAAGGGAATTTGAAATTCTTGGCTATAATGAAAGGCTTTTTAAACTGCTTTGCTAAAACTACCTCTTCTCCTGCTTAGTAGAGGGTTAACTGTCAATCAGTTGTGCTCAAAAGGAGGGCTGCAAAGCACATATCATGTTTACAACACATGGAAACATCCCTGTGAAGTACTGCATAGTAAAAGCAAGCCCCACCACAGCAGTCCTCTCTGCTGTTTGCAACATTTTTGGTTGCTGTGGGCTGGACTATTTAAAACATTTTGCCTTAGAAATGGTCATTATTGAGTTGCTGTGGAGCTACAGCAAGAAAAGGGAAAAAGCAGGAACTTATGAAAAACTCAGAAATAGCTAACGTTTCTTTGATATCAGAGAACTCAGGCATTTTGCCCTGCACTTTGAAATGTTACTTCTGCCGTGTCACAGGCAGAAAGGGAAACCCAGAGGCCTCTTCAGTACAGAACTAGATGGAATTGCCTTCAAAAGAGAGGAGTGCATAAAGCTACTTCTTCCTCCTCTTGATATGCTGTGAGCTACCGGCAGATTTTCTTTGTCTTTGCTAGCTTCTGTAAATTCAGGCTGACCTTCAAATCTTTTAGTTTTCTTTTGAACTTTGAAAATATCTCCTAACACTATGTTCTCTGACACAGTGCCTACATGGTTATAATCCTGAGAAGTCACATTTGGTTCAAATGTAAGAGCACTCTTCCTACCTCTGTGTCTCTGTGTTCATTACTATTTCCCAGATTTTTGTAATTTAAAACTGTATTAAAAAATACCCAAACAGTTCCCACCTACAAGAGTGCTCTTGACTTGACTGCTGTGGTTTCAGACCTAACAGCAAAACAAGTTTCTTCCGAACTCACGTTTTTATCATTTGAAGTTTCACACGTTCCTTTGAAGTCTCCAAACTCAACTCACACCACAGCATACTCCATGGCTACATGCCTCATGTCAGTGAAATGTATGAAGTGTCCATTTCAAAGAAGTTACTAGTTTCTAAAGACCCATACTGAGTCATGATGACTACTGTTCTGAATAAACCAACACTTAAATAAATAGTACAGCGGTAACAGAGAATACACACGGCTATTAAAGAAAGCACCGAGTAACACATTTGCTGCGTAGATTAAAACACAGTTACAAAAAATTGTGAAACCACATAATTATAAGAATAGTCTTTATGAGAGCAGTCTCCTTGGATTCAGTGTGATGATTCACGCGAGGAGGAGTTTGCAGAACAAGGCAGCTGCTGGAGTTGTTGCTAGACACAAAATTCTGCATGAAAAATCCCATTGCAGAGGCTCTCTAAACTTGCTACAGAAACTAGGAAATAGAAATACATATTTAATTAAGAGTGTGAGAGTATGCTACTCCTTTAGGTTGTCTTTTGTTTGATATGCTAACAGAATACATGAGCTTTCTGAAGTTGTTAGCAGGGCTTGGTATACTATCCTCACTCTTCAGGTATAATTGTGTGAACCCCAAATGAGAAATTTAGTTTGCTATAGTAGCAGGTATATGGCCTCACAGAATTGCCTAGTTGTTTAACTTGGCAATTGTACAAAAAATAGGAAGTACCGGTAGATTTAGTAGGGTCTCAATCTGCAGTGCTTTGCTGTTAAGTCCTTGCTCTGAAGAAAAGAGATGTTCCCTGTATTTTTCATTTTTGTTTTTTTTTAAATTACAGTGTGTGCATGTTAATGAGGCCCTGCTGTTTGTGCTTTCCAGCCTGTCATCAAAAGCAAATACCAGCAATAAGACTGTGCTCTGAAAAAGTTTCAGAAGTGAATGCTTTCATTTGGTCTCAGTTTCCTACCGGCTTAGCATGACTCGTCTTCTCCACCTGTGGGCTGTACTCATAGAATTTTAACTTCTAATATATGAGGCAGTTTAGTTCCTGTAAGGCCTGCTTTATGCCACTACAGGCCTTGACACTTTCTCTACAGCGCACCCATGTAACTTGCCCTGCACTGCGTCAGGACTGCATTTTCTCTAATTATCCTGTCTTGTGTCTTTCTCTCTATAGCCTCAGGGACTTGCATGGCTTCAGAGTAATACATTGCAGAATTTCTCATTTCACTACACCTAGGATCCCCTTTCTTCTCTAAAAGTAATAATAATAATAACAACAACAACAATAATAATATAAAATAGTGATGATATTATTTATAAATTATAGATTATTTATGACTAATTACTTCATTGAATGAATGACTAACATCCTAACAATTCTTCAGAATTGTTTTTGAGAAGGAAACGAAACAGTAATGTCTTCAAAAATGTGTTTCATTTTCTAGAAAAATGAAATGTGAAAGTAGTTGCTCTCAGTGCTGAGATGAATTAACCAAAAAGATCACACACAAGTATCAGCAATCGATAAACTGCTCTAACTTTTAAGAAATACTGATTTTATATACATTTAAGGTTGTGTCAGATCACTGTAGTAAGTGCAGTAGAAGTAAGTTAATGATACTGTGCTTTTGCACAAAGCTTATTCCAGAGGATTTGGGTTTTAAGAATCTTAATCTAGACTGATTAAAGGTGGGCATTGAAGTACAAAGTCAAAGTCTATAGGAATATTTGGGTGCAAAATATGTGTGTTTGATGCTTTTCAGATTTTAGTTTCACACTGATCATTGCAGGACTTAAAAAATAAATTTTCTTTCTCCCTTAAATAATTGTTGTTCAACTAATATGAACTTGATCGGGAAAATAAAAAAAAAAATCATCAGAAAAAACCCATGTAGATCCAGTCTCTGCATTACCGTTATCATTAAAGATGAGGCAGTGCTGTAAAGAAACTCCAGCACCCCTAAATTACACAGATGGTGATGGAATAAACAGGTCTCTAATTAGAAAAAATTATCAGAAAAAGTCATAGTAAACTGGTTTTTACATGGAAGGTTATCTTGGGAGTACTTATTCACTGCTCTTTTGTACCAGTTTGGTGCATCAGGTCTCCTTTACTGCATTCTTCATTCTGTTTCTGCTGTGTGCATTTGACCTAAATCAATAATGATTTAAGAAAAAGGCCCTGAATTTTTCTTCAGTGAAACTTCTGGTGTGCATCAAATGACTGTAGTTAGTGTCAAAACCTCTGACTCTGGGAAGTCTTAGAGACAAGAAAGAAAGCATTTCCTGATACTTTTAAAATAAATCCCTCTGTTACTTTTTTTTATACTGGTGATCATGGTGATCCCTACGCTGAAGGGAAATCAAGTTTGCTCAGCATGAAAAATGGACATAGATGTGGAACAGAAGTACAAGCCAGTTTTTTATTTGGATGGAGCTACTGTGTGCTATTGAATGTGAAGTAATTATATGAGTTATCTGTGTTATTTCATTTCCTGATGCCTTTTTCTCTCCACATTTTTATCTTGTAGACAAGTCCCAATTGATTACTATGAATGTTTTCGAAAGCAGGTCTCCGTAGCTAGCTCACAAGATTAGACTATGATCATTAACACTGGCTTGTTATATTTAAATAAACACTTATATTGGTGTGTACATTTTGTTTATCATGTTTACCACCAGCTAATGAGGGAAATGCATCCTCTGTTCTTGGTAGAGGTCACTGATTTGCAGGCAATGCAGGGTCATTATAAACTTTGAAACCACAGACACAAATAACCTCAGTCTTTCTAAATGGTAACTGCAGTGGTTATCATTCACTCCAGTTCACCTCAGACATAACTGGGGGTCTAGATGCTGTTTTAGTTCCACTTCTCTGTTTGAACACAACACAGAAAGTAACAGTGAATGTTTCAAGATGTGCACAGGGAATGTTGTGCTGGCTTTAGGTTGGATATTAGAAAAAAGGTTCTTCACTCAGAGGGTGTTTGGGCACTGAACAGGCTCCCCATGGAAGTGGTCACAGCACCAGCCTGCCAGACTTCAAGATATGTATGGACAATGCTCTCAGGCACATGGTGTGACTCTTGGGGATGTCTTGTACAGGGCCAGGAGCTGGGCTAGATGATCCTTGTGGGGCCCTTCCAACTCAGCATGTTCTAAGATTCTGTGATTTTGTGATCACTTTCCTTCCAAACAAAGTTTTTTCTTTCCTGAGTTTCAGAACTAAAACTTTATTGTGAAGATCAGAGAGTATAGTGATTCAGTTACAATCTACCAAACTGTAACCTCAAACTCTGTCATGTTGATGCCGTTCTAGAAGAGCATTAGTTTCTCTCTCTAAAGGTTCAGATCATTTTGAAAAGTGCAAAAATCCAACCAGGTATTTATGTTGTGGTTGGGTAAAGAGTGCTAGATATGTCCTGAAGGAAATCTCATGTCCCATGGACTCTAGCTAGTCCTGGTTCTGGTGGATCTTTCCTGTGAAAAGTGCACACTATTGTGATAGGATGTACAGAAAAAGAGAAAGACTTCTTGCCCTATTTGTGTTGAGTTTGTTCCTGAGACATCAGGCTGCAAAAAGTGACGTGTAAGAGCACAGAGCCTTAGAATAAAACTCTGCCTAAAGATGACAGTCCTCGAGGGTAGGAGAGGGGAAATGAACTACATTTGGCAAATGTCCATCCCTTAGTAAATGCATTGCAGAGAGGCACTTACAGCTGGCATATGGCAATGAGTGCAGAGCAAAGAAAGAGCTAGAGTGATGGTGGGTATTTATCACTGACTTTTGGGAAAAAGGTTTCTGTGAAATCTCCACAGTCCTGACATTTTTATTATGATTTCAAATAGGTTGTTACGCTAAACAAATTATAGGTTTTTTAAGATATTTTTCTTCCCCTGTATGCTATCAAATCTTGTTCTATTTCTTTGTTTTAGATGAGCTTGTGTTCTGCCAGGCTGCTGAAGGAGTCATCTCAGTCCTCCCTTCTCCAAGCCCAGATATTCTTAATGATGTTTAACATCTTTACATCAGGAGGCTATTCAAGAACCTAATAGCATCAGGCTTCATTCTCTTTTATTTTCAGTAAGTCTCAGATTCCCTTTCAAGACATCACAGTATTTCAGAATAATCTCTCTTGTTTTCCTATGTTATAAAAGAAACAGAGAATTAAAAGTGGACTCAGAATAATTCTATTACTTAAGTAAATGCAAACTGTAAAACTTGCATTTATATTCTGCTTCTCCGACAGCTTTTCTGTCTTCTGAAATACTGGAGACAATGGGGTCAATAGAGTACTCATAAATATCTAAATGCTTACTACTTCCAGTGATTTGCAAAATCTTCAGCTAGAAAATTCTCTTAGCTGTCATTTGGTCCTCTTCCCACATCACTGTTAAATTACAAGCTTCATTCTGAATGGAGGCCTACCTACCTACCTAGTTTGATTTTTCTTATTAATAGCAAGCTAAAGTTCAGAGTGGAAAAAGCAGTGATCGTATTTGAGCACCCAGAGTTGGAGTGAGGTTAAGGTAACCTTGGAGTAAAAACAGGTGTGGTGATGATCGGATGATGACAATGAGCAAGAAGGAGATGTAGCTGAAGACTATAAAAAGACAAAGGAGTTAGCTAGCCTAGAGGAAGAGACCAAAAGCAGGAACATGGCTAATGTGGGGTGAGGATATGACACGACACGACAGGACACGACACCCTCCGTGCTCTTGAAAAACAATGTTCTATGGAGAAAAGAGAATCTTCCAAACGAAAGCTGTAAAAATTTCCGTCTGTATTCCATTCCCCTCTAGAATCCTTTGACTTAGTTCAAAACAAGCTATAGGGTCTCCTGCGGTATTTGGTTCTTGATATATTGTGTCATTCCTGTATTATTCATTCCATGTAGTTCTCAAAATGAATGTCTATTTGTGTCAGAACTTCTGAGGTGCTTATGTGACCTTTTCCTCCAGCTACTTTTCTTCCTAAGCCATGGCAAATCAGTCTGTCTGCATGACAGCATTTTTGGAAGGGCGGTGGTTTAAGCAACAAGAGAGCTGGACCTGGTCAGTACGGTCTTGTGGTTCCTGCTCCTGAATGAGAACAAGAAAATGCTGTATTGACTATTATTAACTGTGCAAAACTTGTAGATTGCTAGGTCCCAGACAAAAAAAGACAATACAAATTCATGCCAGGTGACTGTGGAACAACTTTCCAGTTTATGTGGATAAAGCAATTAGACAAATTCATGGAGAGAAAATGCACACTGGGAACCATTACAAAGGTAACATTTTGGCTCAGAAATTTCCTAAGTCATAAATCACTGGAAGGGGGAAAATGCTCTGAAGAGGGGTTACTTTATTTGTATTGTGTTCCTGTATTCCTCTATAGGCCCCAGCTAGTGCCACTGGGGAGCTGAGATAGGCTGTTGAGCTGCATGGTACAGCTCTTTTCATGTGCTGGTGTGCATAAGAGTTCTATCTTGCCTTCGGGTGAAGTCACAGCTTCTGTTGAATTGGGAACTCTGTGGGAAATGTCACTAATCCTGACATTTTGAGAGAAACATCAATTCCCATGTCACATGAACCAGTGGGACTTAGAATCTAGATTTCCTACAAATATTTTCTTTCTGATTTTTGCCCTTCAGCAATAACCCTTGAAATATTTCCATCCTTTCCCTTTGAAACAATATTTTATATTCTTCATTTTCATTGCCTCTGTGTTGCTTCAGATCGACTCCATAGCAAGTAGATATTTTTATTGTGCTAAGACAGCTGGTGGCCCAGCTAGTCTTGTATACTGGCTCTCACAGCTCTTTGTCGCAGCAGAATTTGGAAGAATCCCATCAGTAGGCAGTGACAGAAGTACATACTCTGGACAAGCACCTACCTAGGTTCTCCTCTTTGTTATAAATAAGGTCATCCTTGAAAGTGGAGGATTTAAGCCCCTTCAAAATATTTAGATGTATTTTATAACCTTGGTATTGTAAGCTGTGTATCTTTGTTAACTGTATTTTCAGACCAGCTTTCGGATTTTACTAAGAGCTTAACTTTCTGTTGTTTTCTTTCCTTGTCTCTTTTAATCTCTTCTGGAATGTTTACTTCCTTTGAACGGCAATATCTATCTCTTTTTTTTTCCTTCTTATTTGCTTTATCCTTCCTAAGAAAGTGCTTGCATAAACAAAATAGACAGCTCATATTAGAAATGATGCTTAAAGGAAAACCTTCCAAATGAGGAAGTATAGCATCAATTTAACCCCAAAATGTCCCCAAGTAAAGAACCCTGGGTACAATTCGAAGCCGGTAATATTATTGAAGCAAAAGACACTTTCTAGCATCTGTAAAATTATTATTTAAAACAAAAGTGAATTTATGTAATGCTCATATTAAAGGTTTTACATTATTTAGATACTTTATCTGTTGAACAAAAATATATTTAAATTTGTTATAAAATGCTTTTAAGACTAAATATCTTTCTTTTTACACTGCATCTTTCTCTTTAATAGTTAAACAGAGATCAGTGTTCTGAGCGGGGTCTCTGCCAGATACATTTTTGAATATTGACATCATTCCATGCAATGTGTAACTCACACTAGAATTCATAAGTATTATCCATGCAAACACTCATTGCAGGGGACAGATACTATATCATACTGCTCCTATTTTTCTTTCCTGAAAAAAAAAGACTAGAAGGAAAGGAACTAGAAAAGCTTATTCATTGGTCAGTGCCACTACATTTCATGGTATAAATGCTAGAGGGGCATACTGGAGAGGTAATAAATTTATTCACAGTGCTGAAGCTTTTTAGAAAGCATAAAATGGGAGGAAATTGAGAACAGAGACTGATTTGTTCAGAAAAAGGATCAAAGTTAAACCTTATTAACTTAATACCCTTACTAAGAATGCACCCAAGATACAGAAAGAGCCAGAACTATATGGACATGGGATTCTCTCTCTAAGATGATAAAAAGAAAGGAAGATAAGAAAATGTTCAGAATGAACCCAAAGTAAACACCACTCTATTGATAAGTTTATATGTGATCAAAGCATGCGTTCAGGAGGACAGAAAAATGCCTTCTCTCCAAGGGAGAGCTCATTCATTCACTTCTAAATGCCATCCACCTTCCTGAACATAGAGGCCATTTAATTATGCATATGAATGATATAATCTTCCAGTTGGGTGCTCATGTTTTAAAATCAAAATCTGCATTAGAGTAGGTGTTGACTGTGACATAGAAATCGTTTTACTCCATGCCGCACAGTCATTGACTCTTCTAAATACAGCAAATATAGATTTTATAATGTAATGGAATAACATTTCCTAGCTGGGTGCTTATGTCTTAAAACTGAAATCCGCATTTTCATGTTTGAAGGCTGACAGCTGCACAGGCTCCAGGAACTCAGGCTCATACCCTTGATACTGAGGCTTTGCTCTAAGTACTAGTACTGACAAGCTTTGGTGTTTATGCGCTATCTCTCATGCTGTCAGTTCAGTCAGCTGCTGCGGCGAAGCGGCAGTCGCAGGCTGCTGCAAAGCTTCTTTAAAGCCACTAGAGATTCCTGGCATGCAGGTGAGGGGGTGGCAGGAAAATGCCGTATGCGTGTGCCTATCTATATCTGTATCTATATATGCGGAGGATGTAGTGGAGAATTTTGAAAGGACCCTACTGAACAGCTCATGTGAACTGTTTGTGAGCTTCTTCCACAGAACTGATGCAGCTCAAGTTTGGCAAGGAAAAGAGCTTAATGTATCAACACATAATTCTGTCTACCATTTGCAGCTGAAATAAGCATGGTTCCACGGGTAGGGAGTACCATCTTTACCTAAATGCCTGTATTTTCTGTTCTAGTGGTTCAGAATTTGAAAATGCAAGGGGAAATTACTTCTTGCTTGCTTGAAAGGTTTAGGAGGCCTTGTAAGAGGATGGGGTGAAATGCAATAGTCCCTGGAACATTCTGGTTTGAACCTGTTGTTTATCATTTTGGTGAGCAGCCTGCAGAGAGGGAAACAAGAGGCTTGCATTAGCCTTCTCCTATGTTCATTAATTTACCTTGGTCATAAAGACTCATTCCCAGCCCCGTGTTCTCCTTTATCACCGTCAAAGAGCACTGAAAGGTCTGTCAGCCTTCTTGTTATTTTACCTTTTCCTTCTTTTTTCTTCCCGCTTCATCTTACTCAACCAGACACTGTAAAATTGGAGGACCTGAAAAGTGAAAGGAATTCCTCCCCATTCTTTCCTCCATAAAGCAATATGGTGTGTCAGCAGCCGTACTGGGAAGCTCATGCCAGACCCTGTGTTGCCTGGATATGCAGCAGATATTCCCTTCCTCCAGTCAATAGGAGCCAATCCAAGCAGGACAGTTCTGCAGAAACCATAGCAACTAAGGGGTTCTGGTCCTCCTTTGTGTCCAGTCAAATACAACTCCTTTTAAAAGACATTGGTCTTGAAGCTGTGAATCTTATCTCTGCCAGCCTGGAGGGCAGTGTTCAGATTGACTCCCAGGGAGCCCCCAGAATGCAAAGAGGGAACTTCTGAACTGTGAACTTCTACCTTCACCACCAGTTTGTCTCCTGTTCTTCAGCATGGACAGAAAAAGTGGAAACATCTCAAAATCATGGAAAGTGATGTTCAGGCTACTGAGATAAGATTTCTGTAACTATTTCTGTCACATTGTTCTCACATTTCCAATGCTATATTTTGACCTATATTCAGGTTTTGGCAGATTGGAAGACATATAACTAATGGACCATGAAATTGTTGCAGGTGTAATTAAAAAGATATTAGATCAGTAAAAATAGATTCATGCAACGACATTTGATACTGATGCCTGTTAACCTGCAAAACAGGAAACCTTCCCGTTTCTGTAACATCTTATCTCTTTCCTTCTAGCCTGGAATAAACAAGTCCAAACTTACAGATCTCATCTTCATCACATCTACAGCTGGATAGCATGAGTTTATTTAGCAAATACGCCCTGCTCCTTTGTGGATATGTGTGAATTGTCTGTAACACGTATGTCTATAAATGTGCTCCTGTTTGTAGAAGGCAAACACCATGTGCAAACCCCTTAAAGCTTTATCAGTTAATCACAAGTTACTCCTTGCCTTGTGGTTTTCCTCTGATGATCCTGAGTTTGGCCTTATGTGAATAGTAATATGGCATCATTTGTCCTGCTAGTTTGAATGGCTGACAATTATACAAAGAACATTTCTCAGACTATCAGTTTTGTTTAATACTTTTTGCTGTGTTAACAATGAATTTGGGAGGGCTAGGAAAGTTTTGCATCTGTTACTCATACCTGCAGCAACGTCCTTATGTCCTAGTATAAAGAGAGTGGAAGGAACTTTCGAGAGAGAAAGCAGTTTTGCTTCTGTTTCCCATTAATCTTTCTTTTCACTAATGCTTTTCTGAAACAATTTTTATGCTTTTGTTTTTTTATCTGAAGTTTCGTATTCATTCTTGTATCTTCTGACTTCCTTGTAGATCTGTCACTCATTCTACCACTCTTCTGAACAGCACATTTCACCAGGAACTAGGTGAGCATTTCTAATTGGAAAACCTTTGCCAATCATTATTTATACACATCTCCTGGACCTTCTTATATTGTACAAACAACCCTGGAAATTGACAATATGTGCAAGAAAAATTACAAAGCAAATCTGAATAATTAACTTAAAGAGTCTTTTTGACTCCTCTTTGTGGTATTCATCCTCCAGCCTGTATTGACGCTGGGGATGGTCCCAACCCAGATGCAGCACCTTGAACTTGGCCTTGTGGAACCTCATGAGTTTCACATGGGCTCTCTTCTTGAAATTACCTCATTTTTTTATTATTAAATTTTTATATTTTAGCAATTTTATATCGATATTAATTTGTAGTGCAGGTAGGTCCTGCTGGCCAATGAAACAACGGGTGTCTAACATGGTACCAGTCTGATGCTGGTACCAGAAACATGTTGGAAGCCAGTCTGGGACTGCTTCCATTTCAGTGGAGAAACACACAACTCATCACCGGACCAAGTTCATTTTATATTTCCTTTCAGCACAAATTCTCCCCCCGATGATGAAAATAACATGAAAACGTAATAAGATTCTGATCAATATCTCAGTGCAATACCTCAAAAGTCTCATCCCAGTGAGGAAAAAATCTCAAAATGAAACATCCTAATAAAACCCTTTTTAATCCTGCAAAAATAACAAGCATAAAATCCTGACAAAAGCACTTTTTTTTTGTTGAAACACTGAAACTGAGAGCAGGTATTTCTGAACATCAGTTAATAACTTTTCTTCAGATATGTCATTACATTTTCCCTAGAAATTGCACAGTTCCTTTGGATCCATTCCCATCCTTTTTTTGACTTGCAGGGTAGGCAGTACCAGGCAGGTTTTATGACACAGTAGTGGAAGAAATATCTACTGATATTGGTTGTTTGAATGCCACAAAGAGTCAGATAGAAAGACTCTTGGAAATTAAGTCTTCAGATTTGCTCTGCAATTTTTTGTGCATATATTGTCAGTTTCCAATATTGTTTGTACAATAAGACAAAGTCCAGGAGATGCATATAAATAATGGTTTGCAAAGATTCTCCAATTAGAAGTGCTCGTCTAGTAACACTGAATGTGTTTACCGACTTGAGATCAGAGTAGAGCAGACGAATTCAGCAAAAGCAGGGATGGATGCAGCCACAGTCCAAAGTGGAGAGCTAAAATCCCAAAGAGCGACTGCTTGGGAGAGGAAGGAGAAGTTGGTGTTCCAGAGCTGGGCTTTGATGATCCTAGTGGGTTGCTCCCAACTCAGAATATTCTGTGGCTCTGTGAGAAGGACTTGGGGATGCTGGTGGATGAAAAACTGAATGTGAGCTGGCAATGTGTGCTCACTACCCAGAAAACCAAACATATCCTGGGCTGCATCAAAAGAAACATGGCCAGGAAGTTGAGGGAGGTGATTCTTCCCCTCTACTCTGCTATGTGAGTGCAGAGCCCACCTAGAGTGCTGTGTGCAGCTTTGGAGTGCCCAGCACAGGAAGGACAGGGACCTGTTTGAGGGGGTCCAGAGGAGGGCCACAAATGTGATCAGAGGGCTGGAGCACCTGTCTTATGAAAACAGGCTGAGACAGTTGGGGTTACTCAGTCTGGAGAATAAAAGGCTTTCGGGAAACTTACTGTGGCCTTTCAATATTTAAACAGAGCTTAAAAAAAGATGGGGACAAATATTTTAGTGGGGCTTATTGTAGCAGGATGAGCAGTAACGATTTTACAATAGAGTAGATTCAAACAAGATATTAAAAAGAAATTTTTTACAATGGTGGTGGTGAAACACTGGCACAGGCTGGCCACAAAGGGGGTACATTCCGTATCCCTGGAAATGTTCTAGGCCAGGGACTAGGGCTGGGCTCTGAGCAACATAAAGCAGTTGAAGATAGATCTGCCCATGGGAGGGACATTATTCTAGATCATCTTCAAAGGTCTCTTCCAACCCAAACCTTTCTATGATTCTATGATTTAAAAAGCATTATTGGGGGCTCAAGACAGGACAAACTCAAGGAGACAAACTGTTGTGTTCATCACTGTCCTATACTGTTTTTCATTTTGAAATTACACTATTACTTCATTTTTTTCGTACAAGGGGTATTGCTATCTCAGTAGTTCCAACTAAATGTTTATTTTTAAAACTTCCCACTAAATTTAACAAAAGTTTAAGCCCTAAGCACATCAGAGGATTACTCTTGCAAGTTCAATACCAGCTGCTGTATTCTTTCTGTTTGATATTCTGAAAACAACATGATTTATCATTTTTACTGGTTTATTACTTTAGAAGATCTACATTTTTCATTAATCAGTGTTCAAGCAAGACACTAATCATAAAAGCATCTGAGACTAATATAAGAAAAATGGAAATGAGCACCTCTGTGATAAAGACCTCAAAATGTCTTGGGATGCAAATAAAACAAACATAAGAAAAATCTGCATAATCTCCTACAAGCATTATAGAGGCAGAGAAATCCAATCCTTCTCATATATTCTGACATGATGAGTTTTAAAACAGTTCAAGACACTACAGTATAGCTGGGCATTTACAAAACAAGGATCTGTGGTCTATAAATAATCATTTTTATTTTATATCGATGCTTGTCAAACAATCAAATTAAAACATCAATACCTTTATTAGGAGGTAGAATAAATTTTAATTAACAGGAAAATTTGCTATGTATATTAGGAAAAAACCTGTTGACAGAACCCCTGCCAGCTGAACTATAAAAATTGAACCAGGGCTCTTGACACAGACAGTAAAAATCTCCTCAAAAAATCACCAGACAGGGTTAGCCAATGTAAGTGATGACACCTCCTTAAACATGTCCTCATTTGTCACTACTCTTGTGAGCAGTCTGAAGCTCAGATTCCTTTAATTTTTATTTATACTCTCAGTATTTTAATTAGTATTGCAACCACAGAGACAGATACTTCCTGAAGCTATTTAGATACAAGAGGTCTCCTGTAGGGGTGTCTGTCACTCTCCATGGGCTATAGCTCATGTCTAACTCCTGGTCTCACTTGTATAGTGGCCCTCTCAGCTGTTTATTGCTCTCTGAGACTGATACTGAAAAATTCTGCATGCTAAAATTGAGTGTAAGCATATTAAGTAAGATACTGAGTAATGAGATTCTAATTTATGTTGCTTGGATGCTAGAACGCTGTAGCTCATGTCTAATTAAATTTTTATCAGCTTTATCTGAGTCACTAGGTTAACAGTTACCCCCAGGTGATCAGTGCATACAACCAACTATGTTGTGTGCAAATAAAGGAGCACAAAGCAATATGTTTGTTGTCACAAAAGTGCTTCAAATATTAAATGGCCTCTGATGACACAAGGGCAAAAGGCTGTCTGCCTGGATAGACTTTCAGAGTCTAGTTTCTGAGTTCTGACAATTTCTTCTGAGAAATTTTACTCTCTGCATAAGCCTATTTTTTCATTCCTAGTCCTGGTGTTCTTCCAGGATACCCTTCTTTCCTGGATCTCAGAATGTCCCTAGGTTCCTTAATTTCACAGTATTGAATGTGCCTTTGATCATGCTTCTACCTTGTTCTTCAGTGTGACTCATCTTCTCACTTTGCTAAGCTCATAAGTTCACCTACGATTCAGACCTTACACTGGAAGGGTTTTGGCTGCTCCAGTTCTTCAGCATGGCATGTCCCACCTTTGGCTCTACCCCAGCTCCAGCCTAGCCAGGACCGTGGCTGGACACCACTGCTGTGCTCCAGTTAAAATACTGTTCCATACTAAATATAGCTCATGCCATATAACTGACCTTACACTGAAAGGTTTGGGGAGTTATCACACTGAATCTAGCAGTTGCCGGAGCCGCTGTGCCTCAGAGATTCCCAGATTCTCTCTTCAGATGAAATCACTACCAGGTGGTAACAGCTTATATTAAAGTTTAATGGATCAATGGGAATGAAACTTTGGTGTGCAAAAAGGCTTTGATTTGCCTAGACATGACCAGGAACTAATGCAAGAGAACCCAAATACAGTTAAGTACCTGTTGAAATTCAACAAAAAAGTATCTTTCAATCACATTTTGAGCAACACCAATAAACTTGCCTTTATGGTTAAAAAGAAAATAACCTCCTATTATTAGGCTTTTAAAGTAATCGTTAGACTCTGTTTTAAATAGCTTAATTCTTTTTAAAAATAATAAGCCCTTACAGCCCTTACAGCAATAGTCCAATTTTTGGTTCAGGTAAGCTTGATTTGCAGTGTGGGATTTGAAAAGTGGTGGGTAGAGGAGCTCCATTTAGAATAATGGAAAACTAAAATAACCACTCTCTGACTAAAGAAGATATTACTGTAGCTTCAGACATCCAGCCATGTAAATTGAGATAATAAGGGTACAAATGGAAGCCTCCTCAGGATTTTCTGACAATGCATGTTCTGTAGGGGATTCTTCCATTAGCTTTATCCAGACGTCCATCTGGATCTTTATCCAGGCTCACAGGACGTCAGGTCGATAAAATTGCTTGTACACCAATGATTCAGCTGTAATCTGCAATCTCAGCATGTACTGTGAGTGAAGAATAGCTGTGTTTGAGATGTGCCTGGAAGAAGACCAAAGCAAACTGCGGTTCCTCGGGAGCTGATGGCTGGCACTCAGTACCCTGTGTGTCTGGTGAACAAAGAATACCCCAGCAAGGCAGAGCATAAAGCTCCACTGCTGGAGACAACCTCTTCTGAAAAAATACTGAAGTCTGGAGCCAAGAGTGCAAATCTCCTAACAGTCTTGGCAGCAGCAAAGTGTCCAGCTACACATTCTGTCTGCCTAATACTCACTCTCTCACCTCTCATTTTTCTCAAAATGTTGCTGCTCATGTGACTTGCTGATTTGTTTGAGGATAAAGCTTTCTGCAATTTTAGTGATCTTCCGTATTATTAAATGATGATTTATGAGAGGTTTTAATGTAAAAAGAGGTAAAGTGCTTCCAACAAAAACCAGTCCTTCCAAAGGAAGAGAGTGACAAGTGTGTGGGTATGTTCAAAGAGGAGGTAGTGCTGCAGGGAGGGGCAGTTGAGCTGAGCTGAACCACTCAGGGGCTGCATGCTGAGACTGGTTGGGCAAAGAGACCAGAACTGGAATGATGAGTGGAAGGGAAAAGCATGAAGATGGTTGTACAGGAATGGGTTGAAAGGAAGGCAGAAGTGGATGCTGCTGAGAACAGGCTGGGAGGAGCCTGTGGTCATTAAAGAACATGGTCTCCCAGAGCCTGGCAAGGGACCCGTAGTTACACAAACTCACATAACCACAGAATTTTTAGGGTTAGAAGAGACTTCTGGAGATCATCTAGTCCAATCCCCTTGCCAAGACAGGGTGACCTAGAACAGGTGACACAGGCATTTGTACAGGTGGATTTTGGATGTCTCCAGACAGGGAGACTCCATGACCTCCCTGGGCAGCCTGTTCCAGTGCTCTGTCAGCCTCAATGTGAAGAACTTCTTTCTCATGTTGAAATGAAATTTCTTGTGATTTAGTCTATGGCCATTGCTTCTCATCCTGTCCCTGGGAACCACTGAAAAGAGTCTGGCACTATCCTTTTGGCACCTGCCTTTGAGATAGTTACACGCATTAACGAGGTCCCCTCTCACTCTTTTCTTCTCTATACTGTGGAGACTAGACCTGCTCCCACAAGTCTTTCCTCATAAGAGAGATGCTCCAGTCCCCAAATCATCTTGGTGGCCTCTGCAGGACCCTCTCCAGTAGCTCCCTGTCTCTCTTGTACTGGGGAGCCCAGAACTGGGCACAGCACTCCAGGTGTGGCCTCACCAGGGCTGAGTAGAGGGGCAGGATCACTTCCCTCAACCTGCTGGCCACGCTCTTCCCAATGCACCCCAGGGTACCATTGGTCCTCCTGGCAACAAGGACACACTCCTGGCACACTGTCAACTTGTGATCCACCAAGACTCCCAGGTCCCTGCCAGCAGAGCTGCTCTCTAGCATGTCAGCCCCTCAGACTGTGCTGGTACTTGGGGTCATTCCTCTCCTGGTGCAGGACCCTGCACTTGCCCTTGTTAGTTTTCCTCATTAGGTTTCTCTCCATATAATTCTCCAGTCTATCAAGGTCTGTGGATTATGTCATATTTTTCTGGGGTTTTTTCCTTCCTGTTTTTTTTTATTTCTTTTTATTTGTTATGTTGTGGATTTGGTGGAATTTTTTTGATTTTCCAGGATATAATTAACAAACTGATGTCACTAACTGCTGGTCCTTTAAAAACTGAAATGGTTTGCAGAGCTCTATCAGACTGAATGGGATTAAATTAAGATACAGTCAGGAATGTTTCCTGCCCTTTTCATTGACAGGCTCGTAGGATTCTGGGATCAAACACCTGAAGCACATGCAGCTGGCCAGCTGTGCAACTTGTCTCAGTCCTACATGCCCAGGTCTCCTCATATCTGTCACTTCCCTGTTTGTCCATGCCAGATTCAAGGGTACCATGCCTCTTTTTCAGGGCACCCTGAGCCCCCCACCTGCAAACCCTTTCGTTTAAATGGGAGGGTGTAGGTGTATCTCTGCTATGTGAATTAAACAGCTCCTGCTCCCAGTATGGAGGCTTCCAGGGATAGCCTTGGGACCTCTTTTCAGATAATTGTATTTTCAAATGTCTTTAGAGCTTTAACAGTAAATGTTTTTCTTGCCTCTCAGATTTTCTCATCCCCTGGAATTTTGAAAACTCAAGTGTTTTAGAAAGGTGAAGATATTTTGTTATTTAAAGTCTGACCCTTAACCAGCTCCAACTATGGGAGTTTTAAATTACCTCAAACTTCACTATTTATTTCAGCTTTATCCAGTGCACAGGATAGATGGCAGCTACTTAATGAAATAGTACTTGATACTTGTTTTATGTATAGTTATTTATTTTATGACCCTTGGGAATTTATTTCATACTGTCGTGAAGGGAAAATTAGTATGGTCAGAGGCTTTTCATCACTGAATCTAAATGTTTCACAGAAACTAAAGAGTGATATTTTATTATGTAAACATTTAATAGTTGATAATGTCATGGCCATTTTCCATCTTTCATGTGTTTTTTGCTTTCTAATCCTTTTTTTAAATAACCAGTGCGTGTGCAGAAACCAAGTGTTGCATTCATCATGCTTTGCAAAATTTCATTAGAGAAGACTATTCGGTATAAAATAATAAATAGGTGATCAGACCACCTAAAATTTACAGTAAGCTACATAAATTCTACTACATAAATATAAATCAAATAGTGCTAAAAAAATCAGAATATTTTCAAGCAAGAGAAAACACAAGTGCTAACTGGGCCTAGAACACGCATACATTGTAAAAACCAGTTCCCCAATAGACACTATAAAAAGTTTTGGAATTTTTCTTTTCTGTTTTTTGTCCCCTTTCCTGTACTGTAGAAAATAAACAGGCTTTAAAGTCCACGCAGGCCAGCCCATAACTCAAAAGCTGATATTGCTGTGTTGAGATTGATTTGCATCTCTATGTAGAGGCACAGTTAAGTACTGTATCTTAAGAGGTGGATGACTACTCTTGAAAGAACTTTCTACACAGCAATGCAACAAAAACCAGACACATAAAAAGACCTTTACAACGAAAGTGACTGGAAACAATGATCACTCATCAAAAGACTTTATTTTATTATTTTTTAATGTTAGGTGTTTTTTTCCCCCAGACTCAAAAATGGCTGGGAAAGAATGGCTGTGTAAATTTCCATAGGGCAAAAATCACTCATGAATGTAAGATACTATAAGTATACATTCAAGGAAGACAAAATTAGGAATGGAAGGAATATTCATTCTTCCATTGGGCTTAAACTCTAAATTTAGGCAAGAAAAGGGAGAGAGTGACGGTATGAAATAATCATAAAACAGTCTGGGATACTCAAGGTAGAATCAAGCCTGCTCCTCACTGGGGCTTTAATCAGCCTTTAAGAAACCCAGGTTCCTCTTTTGAGCATAATCCAAGCTGTTGTCTCCAGTGGGATAGTTCTTAGCCATGTTTCTATAACAGATGGGCAGACTGTGCCTATAAATACCTAAGTTGTGGACCTACACCTCAGTGTCTTCTATTCAGATACGAGAAATCTGCTACTGCCTCGGCTCCTTATTTCAGCTCTGCTGAAGTTCAGCATCCCTCGTCCAGCCATCAGTCTGTGTCTTCCAATTCCTCTTTGGGGTGAGGTTAGTAAGAGTGGCTGCCAGTAAGCATCCAGCCATTCTCCTCATACAACGACTAGTTGGATCCCATACCTGTTGTCCAATGTGATTCTTTTCTTGCATTTATTTCTATATTTTGGTAACCTTTAAACAAAAAAAAAAAAACACCTCAGTACAGTATTCTTGTTTTTAAGCAGTTTTTAACATACTACAATGAATTATTTTCTCAGTACAACCTTGCATATGTGTACATTTATTTACTGCAGCATACAAATGAGCAAACTGAAAGCATCTTCTCTGAATGTTTTAAGTCCAAATGTGATCTCTATGCATGGCAGTTCACATTTTTGTGAACATTTTGCATTCATCTTAACATAGATTCTTTTGTTAATGTTTTCCATTAAATAGTTTTAAATCCTTCTGATATTCGTCATTTTGCCTGTTAGATTTGCCTAGTTAGACTCAGTTAGCCTCAATAATTTTGCATTCTCTTTCTCTCTTCCACTTCTTTATTCACCTGCTCTTCCAGGTCTGCAGTAGACATTCACCATCGTGATTCCTCCAAGACCCACAGGGTATCCTCATTTTAACCTACTTCTCTTGCTTTCTCCTGAATTATCATTGATCTTTTTGTGTCACCTAGCATCCTCAGCATCTCTCCTGCCACCTCCCAAGCAGCATGTTCATTAAGCTATGTAGGCTACTGACATGCAATGTGCTTTGCCGTGTATAACCCCAGAGACCACGACAACCAGATTTGGAAGCAGCAGATCTCCAAGGCCCATATGTTTCTGGATTTAAGGGAGGGTAAAGTGAGGGCAAGAGCAGCGCAAACAGAGTTACACAGCCCTCTGCAAAAACAAATAAACACTCACAAAACACCACCCCGGTTCCTGAGTCACATGTGGTTCCCTTTAAGTTAAGCAGCTTCCAAGACTGTCAGGAGCTCATTAAAGTCAGGGAACTACGACAGCAAGAAGCGATAGAGGTGAGCACAGCAAGGGGTAACCTGGAAAAATGAGCTCAGAGGTGGCTGAAGTATGGACTATTAATAGGCCTCTGAGAGAATGAGATGTCACCTTTGAAATAAACTCTTGTAGTAAAAAAGGAGAAGCAGGGTTGGTATAAATACATGTATAATATTTGACTTGAAAGAGTGTTTTGTAAGCACTGCATTTTAATCTCAGTTTCAGCTATTTAGTTTTCCTTTGGGATTATTTTTTTGACACTAGATGGTTTGTTTTAAAATTTTGAAAGTTTTCTTACAAAACTTTTGTACTTTCAATTAAAGAGTGTATTTAAATTGCTGACAATTAGCTTAATTGAAGTGAAAACTGAGAAGATCCTGTGTGAAGAGAATTTCCCTGGTGAGCCCCATAAAACACAGGTTTAAAAGACAGGGTTAGAAGCAAGTATTCAAAACATCCAGGAAATGTAGGATAGCAGGACAAAGTTTTGCACAGGTTACAGCTCTCATTTTAAAATGCTGCACACCTTTGAAACCTCTTCAAAGTAGGCCTATCAAAACTAAAGGAGAAGTCTTTGTTTCAAGGAAATAATGAGTCTATCCTGGGATGGCTGAAAGAAGACTCATACCTGTGATGGGAAGAATGGTGCTCAAAAATGCCAGATCTCTTAGTTTTGCAGACCCAAATATGATGGTATTTTTATTTTTGCATTCATATTCTCCCCTAAAGAGAGGTGACATTACAAAAAGCAGGCTAAATGGCTGAATGGGCAAAGAAACTTTCAAAAGGATTTCAGCTTAGGTGATCAATAAAGAAATGAAACCAGCAAATGTTTGAGGTGAAAAGGAGCCAAAATGGGCTCAGGAGGCATATGCAAGTGCTTGTCACATATGCAGTTATGAACTGCAAAATCTATGGTCTTCCTCATTGCTGGTGTACAACCAGCCTTTGCAGAGTGATTAAAAAAACCAGAAAACTGGGTGTCAAGGAGCAGTCTATAAGCAGAAGCTGCATCATGAGCTCTGTGTGGAAGCAATGCCCTTGTGTTGTTGATGTGATGACAGCTGTACTGGGATGATAAAATAAACTGAAATCAAAAATCTACCCACAGCTATAGGCAGTAGAAACTGACCAGCCATGAGGAGGCAACTAATTTTTTTCTTTTTCCCAATATATTCATTCTTGTCTCCATTGTTTGGGATATACAAGAAGACATTTGCTGAATTGAAATTCAGCTTTTCAATTGTTCTGTTTTAGGGATTTTCATCTGAGTGAGTAGAGCATGCATTTTTTCAGCTTGTTTTCCCAGGTTGTTTCATTCTTTGACTGACTGACAGAAGAAGTACTCTTTCTTGTTCCAGAGTTAAAACAACTGTGAGTTGTTGGCTTGATTTTTCCTCTAAAAGCAGTTGAGAATGCTGTTCAAGCCAGGCTCATGAAGAACTTGGATAGCAAGATGTAAGTAGATATTTTACAGCTAACCTCTGGCAGAAAGTGAAATGAATGTTGAGGGCCAGCATTTAAAAGGTGAGCTGGACTATCGTTTAAGAATGCAGCAATTTCTCCTCACCTCCATTGGTTCATCTACCAAGAGGTAAAACTTTACTGAAATATAAGAGACAGAACTCCGGCTGGTGTGGTATAGCAGATGGGTTTGGCACATACAGATACTACTACTGTAGTTTTACAATTCAAAATAAAATCTCTTTGGAGATGTAGGTCTAGAAATAAATGAGAGCCATTTCAGGCAGGGGAGAGAATGCAAGTTAGTGTATGAAAAACAAAAAAAAAAATCATTGCTTCCATAAGAGCTGGAAGTATGATGGCTGTGCACAGTCCCTGTATGTCCTGATTGTGAGACATGAAGTCTTTTTGGTCTGGAACTGAAGTTACCCAGTATTGTCAAGCACACACTTAACAAGGAAGTGGTACCTGGCAGATGATGAGAATGGCAAGGAACACAACTTTTCCTGCTTCTTGTGTATGTTAATTACCTTGCTGTTGGAGTAACTGTGAAACAGTGTTATACAACTGGATTAGATTTGTTGAGTTTGATAAGGTTTCTCTTTCTGATCACCATGGTGCAGCTTATGCATCAACAGGGTATGAGATGCAGGGCACCAGGGTGGCTGTGGTGCAGAATAGGGCTAAGGTTTCACATAGCTGCTAATTTATGTTCTGGCTTTGAGCAAACTTAAGAACATGCTCGCCAGTAGTAGATTTGTCAGATTTCAGTATTATCCCTGTATCTGACAAAATAATCTATGTTTGAAAAAAAGGGTGGGCACCTCTCCAGAACAGAAAAGGAATGAAAAAAACTCTGACGCATGATCGTCTCCTACTCCCAAGTATGATGTCATTCAAGCAGATTAATACAAGCACTGTAGTTCACTGCACAGAGCTTTGACATCGGGGCAAGCTGCCCTGTTTTGTTGTTGGTTGTGCTAATTTGTTTTTCTTATTTTAACTTAATGCCAAGGCTACTAGACAGATGGTCAAATGACAGTGCTAACAAGCACTGGAAAGTCAGTGAGATTTGATTATAGATGTTTTCTTCGGTTTGACCATACAAATACTGACTATGCTGCTTGATTTGTTGGATGCAAGTATCATGCATCTGTATGAATTATTATATTTTGGAGAAATCTTTAACTACAGGTGACCTTTTTACAAAGTCTTTTTGTTTTCTACTGAGATAGCGTACAAAAAAAGCCCTGAGAAATGGCCTCTCTAGAAAAATCCTTATACACAAAGACACTTGTTTTGATCTCTGCACGAGACTATATAAATTGTTCAGACTTTTCTAAAGGCTTTTGTGTCCAACTATTGTGTCATCTTTTGTCCTCTACCATAAACTCTGCATCCCTTCTATTTCTCTTGCTCTGTCTTGTGGGCTCTGAAGACATGAGAGTTTTCAGAAGAGAAGCATTACTAATGGAAGGCAATTTGGGGAGCTATAATCTCCATCTGTATCTATTGCAGTAACCTTCATGTGAGCCACAGCATACCCTAAAATTAATGTCGCCTGCAACATATTTCTAGAATGTTAGACTAGGATAATTTTTGTGTGTAGGTCACAGTGTGATCAATCTGGAGCATCTCCAAAAGAACTGGTATTTCTTGGTGTGAGGAATTCTCTGTTTCAGAGACAAGATGGATTAGCTAAATTTGCACAGGTTCAGTTTATACCATGAAAAATGTGAGTGGACAGTAGATAGCAACTATGCTGTATTTCCTGACAGTGTTTTGTATACCAGCTTCTACTCAAGCAAAATTTTGTAAATGGTTTATTTTTCAGCTATACTGTAGGCAAGACAGGGTATCAGCAAAACCTGTGAAAAATGATAAATTACAAAAAAATGAAAATAAAATCAGAGGCATAATATTCCCAATGTATAAGAAATATTACTTCAATTTAGCAATTGCCAACCCTTGTCAGTATCAGAGAAATAACATAAGATATCATGAAGGCTGCTTCAGATATTAGCAAACTAAGTTTTATACCTCACAGTATCTTAACATGCCATTGAGGTTTAAAGACACAGAAGTAAGTAGGAAATAAAAATTATATTAAATTTGGTCCTTTTCCTTTCCTTTAATTTGGTTCTTTTCCTTTCTTTTTTTTNGAGGGGAAAAAAATCTTCAAAGATAATGAAGTGATTCTTTTGGCCACCTGAATTTTTAAAGATTTCTACTTATTAAAGGTTATACCAACATCTTGCAACACCAATTGATATGTAACCAACAGAGGCTTCAACAACTGGAACTTGAAATAAATTCACCCACACTTCCAGTCCAATATTTCACTTGTAGTATTTCACATCTCACACTGTGACTGTACGACATATGCTGAGCATACCATTATGGATCTGCTATTATTTAATGTGTAAGAGTGCTGCATCAAAGAACAATATATCGCTTAAATGACTACATGTCAAATTATTTTATTTATTAATTCTGTTAACAGCATTTTGGAAGTATTATGTATGTTTTATTGTCATCCTTTCCCCACTGAGCATCTGATGACTGTGCATACTCACATGATGTTAGACACTCAGTGGCAGTGTACAGAATACATACTGTAACAGAAAACATTCAGGTGACACTTTCCCATTGTTTTTATAGTAGATTTATCTGATCAGGTTTACTTCTGTTACAAAAAAAATAATTAATGTAATGGTCAGTTCCCATCAGAAAAAAAAAAATTGTTAAGGGATACTTTACAGAGACAGGGTGCTAAGGGTCGGCATTTTGGTAGAAAAGAGTGGGTTTGACAACAATGGATCAGGGCAAGGTTTTGGTGCAGGGAGGCTGCAGGGGAGGCCAGAAGCCGCCTTCATGTCAGACAGTTCCAGCTGGCTCCAAGACAGCCCCTCCACTGGCAAAGGCTGAGTCCCTCAGCCATCCCGCTAGTGCCTATGGTTATATATTCAAGAAAGGATAAAAAAAGGCTATTCAACAGCTGCTGGGAGGAAGGAGTGAGAATATGTGAGAAAAACAACTCTGCAGACACCAAGGTCAGTGAAGAAGGAGGGGCAGGCACCAGAGCTGGGATTCCCCTGCAGCCCATGGTGCAGACATGGTGAGGCAGCTGTGCCCCTGCAGCCCGTGGAGGGCCTTGGGAGAGCAGAGATCCACCTGCAGCCCCTGGAGGACCCCACACCGGAGCAGGTGGATGACCAAAAGTGTCTGTGACCCCAAGGAAAGCCTGCGATGGAGCAGGCTCCTGTCAAGACCTCTGGACCAACGGAGAGAGAAGCCCACACTGGAGCAGGTTTGCTGGCAGGACTTGTGACCCTGTGGGGGACCCATGCTGGAGCTGGCTGTGAATCCTGCAGGAGGGACCCCACGCTGGAGCAGGGGAAGAGCATGAGGAGGAATGTGCTCCAGAAACAAAGTGTTATGAGCTAAGTACAACCCCCATTCCTGCGAAGGAGGTGAAGGAGGTAGAGGAGTTGGGAGTGAAGGTGTTTTTAGATTTGTTCTTATTTTTCATTACCTTACTCTTATTCAGTGGCAATAAATTAAATTAATTTCCCTTAGTCTAGGGAATCTAGCTTTGCCAATGAGGG